>AWOL01S0030146.1:177194-187219 GCA_000715115.1 Nicotiana otophora
TCCTCTCTCTCCCGAGTCAGCATACCCTCTAATCTCCTAGAAATCCCCACTACCTGCTGGTATGCGATGTCCAGATCCAACTCTCGGGCCATGCTAAATCTGATACTGGAGTTGAGCCCCTCAATAAACCGACGAACCCGCTCCCGAACATTAGGAACCAATGTTGATGCATGCCTAGCCAAATCACTGAACCAGACCGCATATATTTTGACATGGTCATAGAACCCTGGCGCAACTGCTCAAACTCTGCGCGCCAAGCATCTTTGAGACTTTAGGGGACATACTCCCTCAAGAACATATCTGAGAACTGAGTCCAAGTGAGTGAAGTTGCATCGGCCGGACTACCCAACTCTTATGCCCTCCACCACTGATAGGCGGTTCCTCTAAGCTGGAACGTAGTGAAAGAAACCCTACTAGAATTCGCAACACCCATAGTATAAAGGATACAGTGGCAATCCTCAAGAAAACCCCGGGTATCCTCTGACGCCAAGCCATTGAAAGTAGGAGGGTGGTACTTCTTATACCTCTCGAGCTTGAGCTGCTCCCCCTCAGAAACTGCTGCCCTAACCTCGGGTAGAACTAGAGCTTCCGGCTGCATTAGTATGACCTCAGGAACATGGCAGACATAGACCCGCTGCTCTGGGGTATGGGCAGAGGGAGTCTATGCTACTCCCCTAGCCTGAGATGTGGCAGGAGCAAGTGGTATCAGTCCTACCTGAGCCAAGGTACTGAACATGCTCAGAAACTAGGGGAGAGCCTCATGTAGGGCTCGTGTAGTAAGAGGTGTATCAGGTGCCTGCCCTCCAACTGGCGCTACTAGTGTCTCCTCTGTAGCAGCTCGTGCGGGTGCTCTGGTTGCACCACATCTACATTCACGGCCTCTACCCTAGCCTCGGTCTTTTGCGGCTCTAGTAGGGGGCACGAGTGTCTGGTTATCTGATCCAGTTGTACGTGTCCTCACCATCTGTAAGAGAATAAAAGGACAAAAAATTAGAATCCGAAGTCAAAATCTCGCACGATAAGGAATCAAAGAAGTGAAGCTTTTTCCAAACAGTTCCACAGCATCCCGAAGATAAGTATAGACGTCTCCGTACCGATCCACCAGACTCTACTAAACATGCTTGTGACTCATAACACCTAATAACCTAGAGCTCTAATACCAACTTACCATGACACCTATTTCCCTCAATTGGATGTCGTCACGACACGTAGACTCTAAGACTAGGTAAGACTAATACTTATGCGGAATAACTGAATATAAAGTTGAAACTCAACCTCAACATATGAAATAAATAAGAATTGCGATTCAAAATAGTTACAACTCCCAAAATCGGTAGAAATAAGTCACAAGCTCCAAAGAGAAAAATACTAAATATCTCTATACATCAGAGTCTAATGAGGAATGAGGAAATCCAACATAATAAAGATAGAGGGGGACTCCGAGGTATGCAAACACTGACAGATATACCTTGAAGTCTTCACGTACGGGTTATCTCACGGGTATCTTGTCTGGTAAGTAGTACATGGATCTGCACAAAACAATGTGCAGAAGTGTAGTATGAGTACACCACAACGGTACCCAATAAGTGCCAAGACTAAAGCAGTAGAGTAGTGATGAGGTCAGGTTAGGGTTCTACTAGATATAATAGGAAGCAAGGCAGAAGATATAAAAATATATTTAAATGACTAAGAAGTGAACAATGATAATTTACAAAAAGATAATAACACGAGATTCAAGAAGACAACTACAACACGTGAGGAAAAAAAGATCTTTACAAGTTAAGAAGCAACAACACTACAACAAATAGAGGTAAACAACAGGGGTGCTCCCGAGACGCTTCGTTGTCCCAAAAGTAAATCTGCAACAGGGGCACTCCCGAGGTACCGCCTCGTAGTCCTAAAAGTAAATACATAACAGGGGTTCTCCCAAAGTACCACGTCATAGTCCCAAAAGAAAATATGCAACAGGGGCGCTCCCGAGGTACCGCCTCATAGTCCCAAAAGTAAATATGCAACATATAACCAATGGAACAATGAAATTACAGCAAGGAATCCTACAGTTAAAGACTGAATACAAAATCAGGGAAGTAGGTAATTCAACTAAGCATGTTGCACAACTTGCAAGCAAGAGATAAGTCACGTAGACATATGACATTAGGATAAACATGATGACTAGACGTGCTAGAGTACCTCAATTAAGGAAATAAAGGAACAATTTAGCAAAAACCAGATTTCAACATTTAGCTTGAGTAGGCACTCGTCACCTCGCGTACACGACCTTCACATGTTGTAATGTACCATAACAGTACCAAATCCTAAGGCGAATTCCCCCCACACATAGTTAGATAAGTAACTTACCTACAATCTCGCCCAATTAATAAATAAGAATGCCTTTCCCTCGACCTTCCAACTCTGATCGCTTGGAATCTAGCCAAAACAACTACATACTATAAATATAACTATAAGAAACTAATTTAAGTAATAAATCTACGACTTTAGCAACAAATTGAAAAATCACTCCAAAAAGTCGACCCGGGCCCATGTCTAAAAAACTGACCAAAATGATAACTTTCGAACATCCATTCGCTAACGAGTCCAACCGTACAAGAATTACTCAAATCCGACCTCATTTGGCCTTTCAAAACCAAAAAATGCTGTCTAAGCAATTTCACCATTTCCCCCCAAATTTCTCAACCCAAATTCTTAATTAAATGAAGCAATTAATGATAGATTAGTGGAGATTAATCAAAAATGAGTCAAGAATCCTTACCCAAATACTTCCTCTGAAAATCCCTCAAACTTTTGCCTCAATCCGAGCTCTCTAGGTCCAACAATGGAGAATGAAATCAAACCCTCGAACTTAGGACTTTTCTGCCAAGTGAATTCGCACATGCAAACCCACAACCACATCTTCGGCTCTGCACCTGCTGAATTTCCATCGCAGGTGAGGACTTCACTTAAGTCCCCCGGGTATGCTTCTGCGAGAATAAGGTCGCACCTGCGGCAAAACATGTCATACCTGCGAGTCCTGCCTAGACAGCCCATAACCACTTCTGAACTCCATTTCTCGTACATGCGAGTCCGCACCTACGGCCAATCCCTCCGCAGGTGCGATGACACCAGAACTAGAAGCTTCAGCATTTTCACAAGTCCAAAATTTGTTCCGGAATCAATTCGAATCACACCGGGCGCCTCCGAGACCCCGTCTGAATATACCAACAAGTCCTAAAATATCATACGGCCTTAGTAGAGCCTTTAAATCACATCAAACAATATTAAAAACACAAATTGCACATTGATTCAAGCATAATGAGCTTTAGAACTTCTAACTTCAACATTCGATATCGAAAGCTATCAAATCAAGTCCGATTGACCTCAAATTTTTGCACACAAGTCACAATTGATATTACGGACCTACTCCAACTTCCAGAATCAAAATTCCACCCGATATCAAAAAGTCCACTCATGGTCAAACTTTCCAAATATCATCCAATTTTCCAACTTTCGCCAATTATCACTGAAATGACATACGGACCTCCAAATCAATATTCGGACATGTTCCTAAGACCAAAATCACACTAAGGAGATATTGGAACCATCAAAACCCCCTTCCGGAGTCGTCTTCATTCAATTCAAACTACGATAAATTCCTAGAACTTAAACTTCTATTTTAGGGACTCTCTGTCCCATTTCACTCCGAAACCAAAAACATGTAACGACCCGGCCGTTTGTTTTGAAAGTTGTAGCCCCATTAAACCATTTACTACTCATGTTATACTTTATAGCTGTTATGAGACTTGCCGAGGTAGTTGGTTTGGGTCTGGAGTGATTTCAGAATGAAATGAGATACAAAGTCTCATGGTTGAAAGTTTAAGTTGAAATGATTGACCGAATGTTGACCTATGAGTAAATGACTCCATAATGGAGTTTTAATGTTTCATTTAGCTCCGTTGGGTGATTTTGGACTTAAAGATTGTGTCCGGATTGCGATTTGGAGATCCGTAATGGAATTAGATTTGAAATGGAGAAAGTTTAATTTTTGGAAAGTTTGCTTGGGAATGGAATTTTTGATCAGGGTCAAATTCCTATTCTTGAAGTTAGAGTAGGTATGTAATGTGAAATATAACTTGTGTGCAAAATGTGGGGTCAATCGGATGTGATTTGATAAGTGTCGGCGTCGTTTGTGGAAGTAAAATTTTCTTAGTTTCAATAGGCTTGAATTAGGGTACGATTCGTGTTTTTGAAGTGGTATGATGTGATTTTAGAGCTCAACTAAGTTCGTATGAGGTTTTAGGGCTTGTTTGTATATTTTGTTGAGGTCCTGTGGGCCTCGGATTGATTCCGGATGGTTAACAGATCAAAAGTTGAAGCTGAGTGATTGCTTAAGATGGACCTCTGTTGGTTTAACCGCACCTGCGGAGCTTTGATCGCAGGTGCGGACTGGCATACACAGGTGTGATATTGGAGGGGAGTGTGCAGGTGGTCGCATGGCGAGGAGTTTTCCACACCTGCGTGGTGCGGTGAGAGGTGCGCAGAAGCAGAAGGCGTGATAGGGAGTTCCGCATTTGCGTGACCGCAGATGCGGCAGGTAACCGTAGAAGCGGAACTGGGCAGTTGGGCCTGGTCCGCAGAGGCGGTTTGGATTCTCGCAGAAGCGAGATCGCAGAAGCGGAATGAGGGACCGAAGGAGCGGAATGGGCCGCAGATACATGGGTGATGTCGCTTCTGCGATGCCGCAGAAGTGGTTAAGTTCCCGCAGAAGTAGAAGTGCTGATAAGATTATTAAAACAAGGGTTCACGATTGTTGCCTCATTTCAAACATCTTAAGTAACGGTTTGGGATATTTTCAAGGGGATTCATGAGATTTGAGGCATTTAGAGGCCGTTTCATGAGGCAAAGGTATAGTGGAGTAGCAATTTGCTCGGATTGAGATAATTAACCATTTTAAATTTGGTTTTGAGGGTACGAAACCCCGTATTACATGTCATGTATTTGATATTGAGGTGACGCACATGCGAGGTGATGGACGTGTGGGCGTGCACCATAGGAATTGTGACTTGGTCAAATTCCATGGAACTGCGTAGTTGACTAATCTATTGTTATTTGTACATTCTCCATCTATTATAGAAATTGAACCACAAATCATGTTAGAAATCATGTTTCGACTATGTATTGGCACTGTAGGGACCCACATAGGTCATGTACATGTTAAATTATCTGCTAAATTTCCATTTTGTACTTAGTCACAATTTTACTTATATATTATATCTCAATCTCTATTGTTCCTTGTTGATACATTATATCATTCCTGTTGGGGCAATTTTCATGATTACTGAGAGCCTGAGAGACTGGAGAGATTGATGACTGAGTGAGGCCGAGGGCCTGATTGTGAGATATCGATACTATAGCACGTGAGTTGTCTGTGCATCACGTGAGTTGTCCGTGCAGCAGGTGAGTTGTTCGCGCAGATCCATATATTACACTATAGCACGTGCGTTGTCCGTGCGGATTGTAGCTCTTGGCTAAAGCAGCCCCTCCAGAGTCTGTACATACCCCTAGTGAGTGCAGGTGCCTACTAAGTGCCGAATGCTGAGTGAATAGGAGAACTTCCACAAATCCGAAGTTATTTCTTCCTTTCCTCCAGTACTACACCGCATACCCAATGATAACATAGAACATTTCAAGTCGCATTCGTAATCCACTGTGAAAACTTGATCCTTAACCATACAATGAACCCGAAATCCTTAGGTACTGCACTTTAATTCTTAAACCCACAAGGACCGTTGTTGAGAGTCACCACTCTAACCTTATCCCGAATATAACCAAACTTCAACGCTCTGCTAGCACATGAACACCCTCTCAAAGAAGAAACCTGCTGAATTCGTTTCCTTGTACATGACATCCATAAGAAGCATAAACTTTGAGTCTTCCTAAAACCTACACATGGATCAGAAGCATCCTATCTGACAAACTGGTTGGCGAAGGCCTGAACATCCAAGGCTAAAGGACTATCTGCTACTAGTAGATATGCTAAGCTGCCCAAACTCTTTGCCTTGTGACTCAAGGCATCGACCACTACATTGGCCTTCCCGAAATGATAGAGAATGGTGATGTCATAATCTTTAAGCAGCTCCACCCATCTCCGCTATCGCAAGTTAAGATCCTTCTACTTAAACAGATGCTGTAGACTTCGGTGATCAATGTAGACCTCACAAGGGACACCATACAAATAGTGCCTCCAGATCTTCAAGGCATGGACAATAGTTGCTAACTCGAGGTTGTGGACAAGATAGTTCTTCTCATGCACCTTCAGTTGTCTAGACGCATCGGCAATCACCCTACTATCCTGCATCAACACCGCGTCTAGACCAATGCAATGATGCATCACTGTACACCGTATAGGACCTTGAACCAGTAGGCAACACCAACACATGGGCTATAGTCAAATCAGTCTTGTACTTATCTTCGAGAGGCTACAAGACTGATAGGAGCACTTCCCTTCTTGATTCTCATTGTGCGATTTGATTGCTTTGAGATTTATGCCTTCATTTATTTCCCATTCAATCTTATGCGATGTGAAACACTGGTTATAAATTGGTAATTGAGGAATTGTAATGGTACTACAGATGTGGTGCGAGATGTTTCTCCATGCTTAGTTTATTAGGCTATTGTCGTCGCCTTATGGAAGGATATTCTGTCATTTCAACTCTGTAGTTGTACTTCTGAGAGCTTTGAGGCTATGCACAAGTTGCTATGATGCTCATGAGTTATTATCGCACAGTATTGATGTAATGGTATGATGCTTGCCTATGTCTCGGGGCAGTGAATGACTTGAATGGAGGTTTGCTCACTGTATGATTCAGAGATTCAGTATTTTATTCCGGTTGAGGAAACGCAATCAAACCAAGAATGTTCTGACTTGGGTTGATGGAGTAGCAGGACTCGATATTTTCGAGCATGGTGGAATCTTCACCTATGATGTGGCGTCATCATCCTTGATTGGTTATAATGTGTTAAGTTCGCCGGTGTCATGGTTTCCTTCAAGTTTCCTTGGGGCAGAGTATTATAAATGCTACCGAGAAAGCGGCTGTCAGAGGTCGCAGTGTGCGGGGGTTCAGGATCGAATCGACATTCCTGGTATTAATGGCAAAGCTTATTTCCGGAAAGGTTTAAAGTTGGTAGCAATCTATCGGTTCAAGTGCTATAGAGGTAGATTTTGATTTAAGGCAACAACTGGGCAGTGAAGAATGAGGAAGGGCATGTGGGAGGTGCCTTGCGGTGGATAAACTTATAGAAGACCAAGCGTGAGAACAGGAGTCGAGTAGTTGCTTAAAGGAGTGAGTTTGACCAAAGTGGGAGAGTGGCAGAGAAGCATATAGGTTATGTGATAGGATAACTACACGCCTTGAGGAAAGTTTAGAGTGATTTGGGAATGATGGTGGACAATAATTGGGTCTACGGACTTAATTTGGAATATTGGCTGCTATATTGAGGAATAGTGGGTGTGACAGGAGAGAGTTGCTTGATATGAAGAAGGATACAACATGACTTTGGATTGGAATGTATTGTCGCACCTTTAGTTGATGTCCATGAGGAGTGAATGAACCTGTACAGCTGGTGAATGAGCACGGGCTCAAGATGGGTTACTGATTTCGTAGTTATTGTACCTAGTGCAGCGACATTAGATAATGTCAGCATGGAATTTCCACAGGTGGGTTATCTCCTTTAAGCAGGTTAGCGGTTGCGTGGTGTTGATGGGGCTGTCACGAAAGAATTTTATTGGTTATCCGCCAAGAGGTCTAATATGTGAATGTGGTGTTCATGAAAGGTCAAATGGAAGGATTTCAAGGAATTTGGCGAGTTGGTTGTGCAAGATCAGTTCAACGATGAAGAAAAAATCTTGGTGGATTCTAGAGTTATGCAATGGTAGCTTCAAGCTTAGTAGGAGGGTCCCACCGCCTACAGTTGGATTGCATGGTCGTCTATTTGTAAGATTTTTGGTTATCGGCATATTGATCGGTTATTACGACTAAGGAAAGGGAACATCATGGGTAATTCAAGCAGAGAAATTGATCAATGTGTGCTATATTTGGCCTTATCGATTCATGTTCAGGCTTTGGGAAGACTCAGAGTTTATGTTTCGTGTAGATGTGATGTACAAGGAAAGTGATTTAGCCGGGTGCTTATTGAGAGAGTGTTCATGTGCTAGCAGAACCTTGGAGTTGATTATATTCAGGACCATGTCGGAATGGGTGACTCTCAACAACTGTCCTAGTGGATTCAAAATTTAAAGTGCAATGCATAAGGATTTCGAGCTTGTAGTATGGTTAAGTATCAAGCTTTTGAAGCAGATTATGAAAGGGCCTTGGAGTGTTCTACGTTATCTTCGGGTTATGGTGTAGCATTTGAGGAATGGAAGAAAATAACTTCAGACTCATAGAGGAATTATCAGAATGGGTGTACCAGTTGAAGATGCGAATATGCGCACAAGGAGGGTATGAGATGGTTAGTGGGATTTGAGATAGCATGGTGTCATGATTCAAGGCCACTCAGGATGAATACGGATGTAGTTCGTTATATGTTGACTGGAGTTATTATTATTTTTAAGACAAGTTAAGGATAAGTTAGAAGAAGTCAGATCGGTTAGCCATGGTTGAATTGGCATGATGGTGGCAGTGATAAGTTCCTCCAGCATGATTAGATTATGCATATGATTTGTGGCGGGACGTGCGAGGCTTGACGGCCACCGTAATTGATTATATTTGGATGCATTCGAGTATTAGGGCCTGTTATGTGTAGGCAGATCCAGGAAGGGGTTATGGTGGTTTAGACCACTACTTAAGGATTTGTGTGTTGTGCGGTTATGAGAATTCAGTCATGCGTTGCAATGATTCTCCTGAAACGAGTAAAGTGAAAGGCTTCTACAAAGTGAAGTGTGTATCTTATTAGTGGTTTAGGAGCTATGATGCAATTCTTGGGTCCTCGCGTATTGGTAAGATAGGCGCGGTGAGCGGCATGAAATTTGAAAGATTAGGGATTGAGGTTGCAATTCAGTATTGACAGGGATGTCACGAGCTCGGATGAGCAGGAAAAGGAATTTAGATATTTAGAATAAGCTGGTATTGTCTCCAGCGTCACCTAAGATCAATGTCCTATGTAAGAGGCTTAGCGTACTGATTGCGGATTCTTGATATGCTTTACATCATTAGTGTGACCGGTGGTATGGATGTGCAGACTTGTTACCTGGTCCGGAAGGTTGTGGGATTGTGTCCCACGGAAAGATTATGTAAGAGTGTCATGTAGTCACTTGATTGAGTGAAGATTGAAACCAAGTATGGAGATTGCGGTACTATTGTTCATGTGAGCATTTATGCTCGGAGGGAGCTCGGTTCATTTAATTGTGGACTGTGGGGGTTTATTCCGGATATGATGGTTGTTCTTGTGTGTTATGGGGAAAAAGGGTTATTATGAACCCTTGAAAGATTATTATCCTAGTACGGTGCGATCAGGATCGGCTTGAGGTCTGTGGATGGATTTAAATATGAATATGGGCTCTATATTAGGCTGGATGTGTTCATTTCAACATAGCGCTCCTTATGGAGGAATATTCGGACGTAGGATGTCGTTTCGTCGTCGGCTATTTTAGGTAATACTATATTGTGCTGTGTGAGTTGTGAAACAACTTGGTAAATTTATTATGTGTTGAGGTTCCGCATAGCAATGGTGTTATGTGAGCAGGATGGCTCTCGAGATTCAAATCATATATCACACCTTAGTTGTGCTTGAGTTTTGTAGCGTATGGCGCTATCTGTCTCCCCAGGGATAGTATTATGCACTTAGCGTGCTCGTGGCCGATATTCGGGTATTTTGTAATAATGAACATTCTAGCTTGGTAAGTATCTCCTTATATAGATTTTATGTGTGGATCGGGTGGCACGCCGCCACAGGCATGTTGTTTGGATCCGGTTTCACGCTGCAACAGTGGGATGTTGATTACAGTCCCCAATATCTATTTTCGTGTGTTT
>AWOL01S0030146.1:190011-217432 GCA_000715115.1 Nicotiana otophora
GAAACAACTTGGTAAATTTATTATGTGTTGAGGTTCCGCATAGCAATGGTGTTATGTGAGCAGGATGGCTCTCGAGATTCAAATCATATATCACACCTTAGTTGTGCTTGAGTTTTGTAGCGTATGGCGCTATCTGTCTCCCCAGGGATAGTATTATGCACTTAGCGTGCTCGTGGCCGATATTCGGGTATTTTGTAATAATGAACATTCTAGCTTGGTAAGTATCTCCTTATATAGATTTTATGTGTGGATCGGGTAGCAGGCCGCCACAGGCATGTTGTTTGGATCCGGTTGCGCGCCACAACAGTGTGATGTTGAGTACAGTTCCCTATATTTGTTCTTGTGTGCTTTGTTTCTCATTTCCTAAGGAAGGTTCATAACGCCTTTTCGGTCATTTAATTAGTTACGTGGGTTGAGTAATCCTTTCTAGAGTTCATTTTCCTTATGTATCACGTTCGAGTTTGTAGCTTATGGGCACATTGATGTGCCGTAGAATTTTGACACATTTGATACCAATTACATAGACCTTAGCTCATCTTTCAATGTAGTTTTAATTAATTCTTATGAAGTTTTGGTGTTTTGCAGTGCATGAGGCTTGAGGACCCAAAAACATGGAAAAGAAGTCAAAAAGCCACCACAAAGGGCAAAAATGATGCAAGTATGCGGTCACATAAAGCATATGCGAACTGCATAACCATCGCAGACTGAAGCAGATTTTTGGTTAACTAAAGAGGAGAAAATGCGACCCATTATGGGGTCGCATAACGATTATGCGGACCACATAGTGATCGCATAACTGAAATCAAGAAAGCTGAGAAGCACTTATGCGAAGGAATATGCGGTCGCATAATGTATATGTGGACCGCATAATTGAAATGCGGTCAAGAACTGGGTTTGGAGACATGAGATTATGCGATAATTTCGAATAATATGCGGACCGTATACGTGATATGCGACCAGTATGCGGTCGCATAAATGCTCTGCAGGGTTATTTATGTCCAATTTTGGCTCGGACTTTTAGCCCACTATAAATAGATTTATTAGGATTTTTGTGGGAGAGCTGTGTTAGAAAAAGAGACTAATTTTAGAGCATTGAATGCACTATTGCTTTGGAGACTTTTGAAGAAAGAATCTTGCATTTTTGTAAGCTTTATGATTCTATTTATCGCTTTGTTCTTAGATTTCAGTATGAGTAGCTAGTTTTAATTACTAAGGTTGTGGACCCTAGATGGGCGTAATGTTAATGTGTGTTTACCATTGAATATATATATAATGGTTGGTTGATATTTATTCAGTTCTTATGCTTCATGTGATGTTAGTGGTTGCAAACATTAACTAATTCCATTTCACTCTATCTTAACTTGGAAAAGTAGGCTAGGGTTTGGTAGAATTGAATACCAAAAACTCAAGGCTTTAACCCTTGTTTAATGGAATCGCCTAGGAATAAGTGGGTTCTATTTGGCGTAAATTGGTTATTTTCAATCGCAACTCTTTTANTCTGTCTCCCCAGGGATAGTATTATGCACTTAGCGTGCTCGTGGCCGATATTCGGGTATTTTGTAATAATGAACATTCTAGCTTGGTAAGTATCTCCTTATATAGATTTTATGTGTGGATCGGGTAGCAGGCCGCCACAGGCATGTTGTTTGGATCCGGTTGCGCGCCACAACAGTGTGATGTTGAGTACAGTTCCCTATATTTGTTCTTGTGTGCTTTGTTTCTCATTTCCTAAGGAAGGTTCATAACGCCTTTTCGGTCATTTAATTAGTTACGTGGGTTGAGTAATCCTTTCTAGAGTTCATTTTCCTTATGTATCACGTTCGAGTTTGTAGCTTATGGGCACATTGATGTGCCGTAGAATTTTGACACATTTGATACCAATTACATAGACCTTAGCTCATCTTTCAATGTAGTTTTAATTAATTCTTATGAAGTTTTGGTGTTTTGCAGTGCATGAGGCTTGAGGACCCAAAAACATGGAAAAGAAGTCAAAAAGCCACCACAAAGGGCAAAAATGATGCAAGTATGCGGTCACATAAAGCATATGCGAACTGCATAACCATCGCAGACTGAAGCAGATTTTTGGTTAACTAAAGAGGAGAAAATGCGACCCATTATGGGGTCGCATAACGATTATGCGGACCACATAGTGATCGCATAACTGAAATCAAGAAAGCTGAGAAGCACTTATGCGAAGGAATATGCGGTCGCATAATGTATATGTGGACCGCATAATTGAAATGCGGTCAAGAACTGGGTTTGGAGACATGAGATTATGCGATAATTTCGAATAATATGCGGACCGTATACGTGATATGCGACCAGTATGCGGTCGCATAAATGCTCTGCAGGGTTATTTATGTCCAATTTTGGCTCGGACTTTTAGCCCACTATAAATAGATTTATTAGGATTTTTGTGGGAGAGCTGTGTTAGAAAAAGAGACTAATTTTAGAGCATTGAATGCACTATTGCTTTGGAGACTTTTGAAGAAAGAATCTTGCATTTTTGTAAGCTTTATGATTCTATTTATCGCTTTGTTCTTAGATTTCAGTATGAGTAGCTAGTTTTAATTACTAAGGTTGTGGACCCTAGATGGGCGTAATGTTAATGTGTGTTTACCATTGAATATATATATAATGGTTGGTTGATATTTATTCAGTTCTTATGCTTCATGTGATGTTAGTGGTTGCAAACATTAACTAATTCCATTTCACTCTATCTTAACTTGGAAAAGTAGGCTAGGGTTTGGTAGAATTGAATACCAAAAACTCAAGGCTTTAACCCTTGTTTAATGGAATCGCCTAGGAATAAGTGGGTTCTATTTGGCGTAAATTGGTTATTTTCAATCACAGCACTTTTACATTTGGGAAAATCTTAAAGAGTAGATATTACCCAACTATTGGAAAATATTGGGTAGTCCCTTAGAAACCATTTGCATATCAAAGGACCTTCCATTAGAAATATATCATATTAACACCAACAACATTACATTCCATCAATGGGGACACAACCTTGGTTTTCTTAATCAAATTAATTACAACCTCACAATATTATACTTGTCTTCATTTCACTCAATTACAACATTCTTTTTAGCTAACGGAATAGAATTACAAATTAAGTCAAGTTTCACACTACTCAAGTAACCTTTTCACACCTATTCCCTGTGGGATTCGACCCCAACCTAGTTGGGTTATTATATTTAACATCGACCACTTTACACTATTTATTAAGGTGTAATTTGAGCTTATCACACAATGAGGCATCATATGAGACTTTTGGTCATGTCTGGGGTGGATTATTGCCTGAGCAACTTATACTGGGTGAGACGAGATTTTTGGATCTGGGATCAGTGCGATCGGATTATATGAAGTATATTAAAGAGAAAATACCATTATTTGGTTCATAATGGGGTGATGATTCTAGTCAAAGGGAGAGATTCAATGATTTATTGACTCTGCAGTTGGTTATGAATTTCTACACATCTCTTCCATCGTAGCGGTATTGCAAGAGTTGGAACAAGACTTATATATGTCATAAGGTGCATTGTGAGCATCATTTTGGGCTATTGTTATCAGAGGATGTTATTATGGTCATGTGAGTTATGCAGTGCATAGTGTGAATTCAGCAAAGGTATGCAATCAAGTATCGGTGCATCGTGTAGTGATTGACACGATGTTCGTATGATGGGAACAGACCTGGCAGAGAATTCCGGATGTTGGAATTGGACTCTAAGGCTTATTTGGCTAAGTAAAAAGAGAGAATCTTCATATTGGCTCGAGTTAGTGTGCTCAACTGAGTTGTGGCAGCACGGGTAAATGCATGAGGTATTAAACAACGATTTCGGACAACCCCAGAGGAGTTCTTAGCACGTTCGAGGACGAACGTATTTTTAAGTAGGAGAGAATATAACGACTCAACCAGTTATTTTGAGCTCTAGCACATCGTTCAGTAGTTTGAGGCCATGAGCAACTTCACTTCATGTATTATGACTGGTACGCGTGGCCGGAATTGAAATTTCGGAAGTTCAGAGTTGATTTGAAAAGAGCATTCTCATTTCGAAAGCTTTAAGTTGGAAGAATTGACTAAGGTTAGAGTTTTGAGTAAATGATCTCGGAATCGGGATTTGAATATTCCAACAGGTTTGTATGATGAATTCGGACTTAGGCGTATGTTCGGATCGGGTTTTGGATGACCCGAGGTCGTTTCGACGCTTATTGTGGAAGCTGGCATTTTGGAAGAATTTCATACATTTGGGTTGAAGTGCATTTCAATGTTATCAATGTCCGTTTGGGATTCCGAGTCTAGGAATAGCTCCGTATGGTGATTCTTGTACTGGGAGCGCGTCTGCAAGTGGATTCGTAGGTCCGTAGGTCATTTTGGAGTCATTTGGCTAAAGCTAAAAATCTGAAGGTTTTTGAGAAGTTTGACTGGAAGTGCACGCTTTGATATCGGGGTCGAAATCCGATTCCGAAAGTTGGAGTAGGTCCTTAATGTCAAATGTTACTTGTGTGCAAAATTGGAGGTCAATCGGACGTGATTTTATAGGTTTCTGCAACGAATATAGATGTTTGAGGTTCTAAAGTTCATTAAGCTTGAATTGGAGTGCGATTCATGGTTTTAGCGTTGTTTGATGTGATTGTAAGGCTTAACTAAGTTCGTAAATTGTTTTGGGACGTGTTGGTATGATTGGTGGAGGTCCCGAGGGCCTCGGGTCAATTTGGATGGTTAACGGATTGAAATTCGACCTGAGGGATCTGCTGAAGTTGCTATCATGGATGTTGCTGGTTTCTTTATACGCGATTGCGAGCGGAAGTCTTCGATCGCGTAGTATTGTATGGGGGAGACTGTGAAATGTTCTATGCGGTCACGATGATGACCTGCGATCGCGGTGCGGTGGGTAGTTGAGGTATGCGAACGCGGCTGTGGTAATGCGTTCGCGAAGAAGGAATGAGGGATGGCCTGATGCTACGCGTTTGCTCATCGCGATCGCATGAGGAGGAGTGTGATCGCGTAGAGGAAAATGGGAATCAGTGTGCTTAGCCTTCGCTATTGCGAAGGGACTCCCGCGATAGCGAAGAAGGGCGGACCTGGGCTGGGCAGAATGTTTTAAAAGCGGGATTTGAGTTCATTTCACCAATTTTCACACGGCTTGGGCATCTTTGTAGCTTTTGAAAAGGGAATTTTCATCAAGTAATTCTAGGTAAGTGGTTTCTTCCCACTTGTGAGTTAAATATATGAATTATACATGGATTGGAACATGAAAAGTAGTATAAATTGTGGGGTTTTTGGTAGAAGACCTAGAATTCGGTATTTTGGATTTCGACCACGAAATTGGACATAGAATTGAGAATACATTATATATTTGAGTTCGTTGGGTTATGTGTAAAGTTTATCTTTGAAAATATTCGAAATCCCGGCACGTGGGCCTGAGGGTTTTGTTTATCGACTTTCGAACGGAGTTGGGAGTTGTTGTAAATAGGATTATAATGAGTATTAGAGTATATATTTATGGATTTGCTTACTTATGGACTAGCTTTGGAGCGTTGGGCATCGATTTGAGTTGATTGAATGGCTTGGGAGCCGGTTATGAAACTTCGGAGCGAGGTAAGTCTCCTTTCTAACCTTGTAAGAGTGAATTAACCCCATAAGTGAATTAAATAAATGTTTGTACCTAGTTGTGGGAGCTACGTACGTACGAGGTGACGAGAGTCCGTACATAGCTACTATTATGCTATTGTCCGGGTAGTTTAGGACCTGTATCGTGCTATGCTTGGAATGTTTGTGCCCTTACTTGATAATATAATCACTTAGTCATGATAGAAATTGATAAAAGAATTGTATAAGGTTAAATCCACTCACTTGAAGGTTTGTATGAGATATTTGACTGTAAATGAGAAACTTGTATTTTCTTGAAAATAATTGTTATTTGTGGATCGGGCCGAGCCCGTCGGTAGTAAATAAATACATCTATGGTTCGCGCTATTCGACATTATGGAAGCGCACAGTTTAAATATTTGTTGGATCGGGCCATACGACCTAGGCATGATTTGCGCATGATCTATTGATTGATTTGGAAATTGTAATAATTGATATTGGCTTCTCTGCTTGAGATACATTGTTAAATAATGGGGAATCAATTTGGAGAGTTCTTAATTATAAAAGAACTGCTTACTTACTTCAGAATATTGAGCTTGCAACCGTTCATATAATCCATACTTAATTATATCATTGATCTCCTATTTATAGCCCATAGTAAGTGTCGAAGTCGACCCCTCATCACTACTTTTTCGGGGTTAGGCGGGATACTTACTGGGTACGCGTGGATTTATGTACTCATACTACACTTGCTGCATATTTTTTGAGCAGGCACACATATGTTTAACAGTCTTGTGGGCGCAGAGGCGGGGACTTAGGTGAGCTTCATTCTATATGACGCACCGCAGCCAGCAGAGTCTCCTTCAGAGTATTGTATTTTTCTTTCCTGTCCAAATTTGTATTCTAGACAGTTTTTGTATTTTATTTTAAATTTCTAGAAAAGGCTCATGCACTTGTGACACTGGGTTCTGGGATGATTATGGGATGTTCAATATTGGAATTGGAAACATTGTTATTTTGTTTTGTAAATTCATCTTTTACTAGATAAATTGAAGTGAATTTATGTTTTCAAAAATATTAAAATGAGAATTTAATTAACTATTTAGTGTTGGCTTGCCCGACAATGGTGTCCGGTGCCATCACGACCTTTAACGAATTTTGGGTCGTGACATAATCCACAAACAAAGATTAATACACCAAATTTAGAGCTTTCAAATTTAGAATTTTCCAACTTAGTCAACTATTACAACTTAAAGATTCCAAATTTAGAATTTTCCATCCGAATCAACTCTGAACATCCCAAAATTCGATTCCGACCACACGCACGTCATAATGCCTGAAGTGAAGCTACTCAAGGCCTGCCGAACGACGAACTAGAGCTCAAAATTACTAGTCGGGTCGTTACATTCTCCCCCACTTAAACATACGTTCGTCCTTGAACGTGCTAAGAACTCTTCCGGAGTTGTCCAAAATTACTGTTTAACACCTCATGCACCTACCCGTGCCACCACAACATAGTTGAGCACATTAGCTCGAGCCAGACTGAAGATTCTCCTTTTTATTTGGTCAGAAAGCTTTAGAACCAAATTCCAACTTCCGAATTTCTCTACAAGACCTGAACCTAACATACGAACACCGTATCAATCACAACACACTGTACCCAAACATGATCATGCACCTATGCTGAAATCACACCATGCACCACATAAGTCGGTTGCCCATAATAACATCCTCCGATAAAATTTGCTGCAATTCCACGAACCTGGTGCCCACAATACACCTCACAACACATATAAGCCCTTTTCCAAGTCTCGCAAGGACGGAAGAGATGTGTAGAAACTAATAATTACCTGCTGAATCAACAAATCATGGAGCCTGTCCTCCTAACAAGGAACATTATCTAATTCTGAACTTGTCACGACCCAAAATCCATCAAAGGTTGTGATGGTACACCGCTGTCAGGCAAGCCAAAATAATAAGTACTTAATTTGGTTCTCATTTTAATATTTTTGAAAATCATATTTCCTTCGATTAAATAGTAAAATATGGAAAGTTGCAGAGTAAATAATAATATTTTTAACAATTGCAGTACAGGACAACCCATAATCACCCCAAAACTCAGTGTCACAAGTGCATGAGCGTCAACTAGGAATGTAAAATAAAATACAACATCTGTCCGGAATACAAATTTGGACAGGAGAAATATAAATACCCTAAATGAGACTCTGCCAGCTGCGGGTCTTAATATGGAATGCAGCTCACGAAAGTCTCTGCATGCATACACGCCTCTGTTCTTACAAGGCCACTAGTCACATATATACCTGCAAAACAATGTGCATCAAGTGTAGTATGAGTACGTAATTCGATGTGTACCTAGTAAGTATCTAGCCTAACCCCGAAAGAATAGTGACGAGGGGTCGACATCGACACTCACTAGTAGTCCAATAACATTAGGTACATTAAAGAGGTAAGTAAATATGAGGCAGAGTAAATAAATGAGATAAACAAGTATAAATCACATGGTACAAATCTCCCTCTTTACGAGGAACTCAAGCTCTGCATTAGAAATTTCCTCCTTAACCGGAGCATATTTATATATATATATATATATAGTAGATCTCATCATATAGATCGTCATAACTCAAATCGGGAAAACTCACAGATACAATGGATTTTTGCAAAATATTATGCACGAATCTATGAGGATATGATATAGGAAATGCCGAGGCGTACGACCCGATCCAAGTAAATATTTAAACTGTGCACTGTCGAGGGTCGAACGGCCCAAACCATAGATACATCTATTAAACTGCCAAGGCGAACGACCTGCTCCCATAAGAGTGTGGTACATAAATCCTGCCGAGTCAAACTGCCCGATCCCATAAGAGTGAAATACAAATTCATGCCGAGGCGAACGACCCGATCCAATAAGAGTAAGAAGCTTTGATGGGTCCTTGACCCCACTCACAAATAAATGTGTGAGTTGTAATTCTTTAAACAAAACCTTTCAATGAAGAATATATATCACGAAAACATGCCGTAAGAGGAGTAAAGTTATTCGGTGACTAATCATGAACTCGTGAAGTATCTACAATAGCAAGTCTAGTCTCAAGTAGGAATGTAAAACAGAGGAATTTAATAGGCGAGGAAATGCTCAAATAGTGCAGCTACATCATGATGTGAACCTAAGCCTACCCGGACAATAACATAAATGTAGCTACGTATGGGCTCTCATCATCTCACGCGTACGTATCCCCAACAACAAATAGAACACGTCAACATACAACACCTAGGGGTATTTTCCCCCTCACAAAGTTAGACAGGAGACATACCTCGCTCCGAAGTTCCGTAACCGGCTCCAACGCCACTCTAACACCTCACACTGGTGCCCGTCGCTCCAAACTAGTCAATTAAGATGCAACCTAATCAAAATGTACTCTAATACTCATAATTAATCAATTTATAACAATTTCCAACTCCGCTCAAAAAATCGATAAAGCAACCCTCGGCCCACGTGCCCGGATTCCGAAAATATTCAAAGACAAACACTACCCATAGCACTACGAACTCAAATATATAATTTATTCTCAATTTCACGCCCAAATTCGTGATCAAAATCCAAGAATACCAATTTCTAGCTTTTTCTTCAAAATCTTAAATTTCTACAATTTTCCATGTTTAAATCCGTATATAAACCAAGTATCCAACTTGAAATTGGTGGGAATCACTTACCTTGCCATAGATGATGAAAAGCTCCCCTTGAAGCTCTCCAACAATCGCCCAACCAAGTGAAAAATGAGCCAAGTTCCGTTCTTAAATCAATCTGTCCAGCTGGCCTTCCGTACCTGCAGTACATCAGCCGCACCTTTGGTTCCGCATCTATGGAAGACCCATCGCAGATGCGGCTCCAGCTCACACCAACAACCCTCGCTTCTACACGCAAGGTAGCGCTCCTGCACTCTCACTTCTGCGCCAAACCCAGCGCACTTGCGCTTGCGCTTCTGCGCACAGACGTGCCGCTTCTGCGGTCCTCAGCAGCCTTGGCCCCTCCGCTTCTGCCCTTGGCTTGCCTCTTTTACGGCGTCGCACCTGCGGCCCTTTTTTTGCAGGTGCGATTACACCAGAACTCAAGCCCTTCAGCAACACAACAAAACTCCAAGTTGATCCGTTGACCATCTGAAACCACCTGATGCCCTCGAGACCTCGACCAAATATACCAACACGTCCCAAAATACATTATGAACTTAGTCGAGCCTTTAAATCACATCAAACAACGCTTAAAACACGCATCACCCTCCAATTCAAACTTAACAAACTTTGAAACTTCAACTTCTACAATCAATGTCAAAACCTATTAAATCACGTCCGATTGACCTCAAAGTTTGCACACAAGTCATGATCGACATTACGGACGTACTCCAACTTCCGGAATTGGAGTCCGACCCCGATATCAAAAAGTCCACTCCCGACCAAACTTCTCAAAAACCTTCAAATTTCCAACTTTCGCCAAATGACTTCGAAATGACCTACGGACCTCCGAATCCACATTCGGACACGCTCCCAATACCAGAATCACCATAGAGAGCTATTCCCAGACTCAGAATCCCAAACGGACATCGATAACATTGAAATGCACTCCAACCCAAATTTATAAAATCCTTCCAAAATGCCAACTTTCACAATAGGCGCCGAAACGTTCCCAGTTTATCCAAAACCCGATCCGGACATAAGCCCAAGTCTAAAATCATCATACAAACCTATTGGAACCTTCAAATCCCGATTCTGAGGTCGTCTACTCAAAAATCACACTTTAGTCAATTCCTCCAACTTAAAGCTTCCGAAATTATAATTTTCTTTCTATATCAAATCTGAACTTTCCGAAATTAAATTCCAACCACGCATACAAGTCATAATACCTGAAGTGAAGCTGCTTAGGGTCTCAAACTGCTAAATAACTCGCTAAAGCTCAAAACGACTGATTAGGTCGTTACAGAACTGAACAACAACGATCTCATTGATCCCATGTCCAATAACCTTGTATCACCCAGTACAAGCTGCTCAGGCAATAAGCCATCTCAAACACTGCCAAAAATCTCATATGACGCCAACAATGCTCCATCAATCAACAAATTCGAATGCGATACATAAGGAAAAATGAACTCTGGAAAGGAACTATCCAGACCGCATAATGAATAAGACGGTCGAACAGACTCTATGAACCCTTCTCAGAGAATGAGAAAGAAAATACATAAGAATAGATATAGGAAACCGTACTCATCATCTCACTGTTGCGGCGTGCAACCCGATCCATACATGATGCCGTTGCGGCATGCAACCCGATCTAAACAACATACCCGTGGCGGCGTGCCACCCGATCCACACATAGCAATAAATAAGGAAATACCCATCAATCCATAATTCTTATACCTACAAAGTACTGAATATCGACCACGAGCATGCCAAGTGCAAAAATACAGCCCTGGGGAGCGGATAGCGCCATACGTTACAAAACCCAAGCACAACTAAGGTGCGATAAATGACCTGCATCCCGAGAGCCATCCTGCTCATATAACACCACAATATACACAGGATCACAACATATGTGCGAATAATCAAGTCGTCGCAATCCATAACAAACTCCAATAGTTCACAACCAAAGGAATAGAGCGCATTCCACTGATAAACTCTCACATTAACGATAGTACCATAATCTCCATGATTGGTTTTGATCTTTAACAATCAAGTGACTAATATGTCACACTTATACAATGTTTTCGTGGGACACGCTCCCACGACCTTCCGCACCAGGTAGCAAAGTCTGCACCTCCACACCACCAAACGAACTAATTCTGTAATGACAACCAAGAGTTCGCAAATCAATGCGTAAAGCCTCTTACACAAGACACCGTTCTCAGATGACACTAAAGGAAATGCCAGCTTACTCTGGACATCTGAATTCTTCCCTGCTCATCCGAGCTCGTAACATTCTTGACAACACGGAACTGCAACCTTGATGCTACACTTCCAATTCCCATGCCGCTCACTGCACCTATCGCGCCGCTACGCGAGAGTACAAGAATTTATCATAACCCCTGAACTACTAGTACAATGAACACTTCATTGGCTAGAATCCCTTCCACTCAACTTTTTTCGGAAGAAAAATTGCAATACACAATTGAATTCCCATAACTGCAGAGAATACAAACCTCGAGTCATGGTCTAAACTGTCATAACTCCTCCGGCATCCATTTACACATCAAGGCCATTAGAATCAAATACCTCCCCAAATTAATAAAATTACGGCGGTTGTCAAGCCCACACATACCGCCACAAATCACCTGTATAATACTAACACGTCGAAGGAACTGATCATTCCCTCAATCATGTTGATTCAAACCATTACCAACCGACCCAACTTCATCCGATTTACTCTTGGTCTGCCTTAGAAATAATAATAGTTTCATTCAAAAACATAACGAAACTTGATCAACACTCATCCCAAGTGACCCAAATCATAAGATCACATTGTCTCAATACCCACTGCAAAAACTAGATCTCTAACCACACAATGGGCCCAAAATCTTTAGACACCGTGCTTACATCCTTGAACCCATTAGAACCACTATTAGGACTCGCCCACTTTGACCTAGTCTCGAGTGTAATCAAACTCTAACACTCTATTAGCATATGAACACTCCCAAAGAAGAAACCAGATGAGTTCTTTTTCTTGTACATCACATCCACAAGAAGCATAAACTCTGAGTCTTCCCGAAACCTGGACAAAAACCGATAAGGAGAAATATAGCACACATTTGACAAGCTCTTTGCTCGAACTACCCGTGATGTTTTCTTTTTCTTAGTCATAATAACCCATCAATGCACCGATAACCAGAAACTAGACAAGCAAACAACCACGCAATCCAATCGTAGATGGTGGGGCTCCCCCACTTAGCTTTAAGCTACAATTACATAAACCTATAACCCACAAAGATTTCTCCTTCTCAATTACCATGATCTCGCATTTGTAACCCGCCAAATACCTCAAAATCTTTTGTTAAACTTCTCATGAACATTCCAAATTATCAGCCACGATAGCATATTTGACCTTCTGCCGGGTAGTAAGTAGAACTCCTCATAAAAACTTTATCAAAATCATGTAACCGCTAACCTGCTCGCAAGAGATAACCCACCTGTTAAAATTCCATGACGACATCTTCGAACGTTGCTGCACTGGGTACAACTACCTTCTGAGCCCATGCTCGACCACCGGCTGTACAAGTCTGTTCCTTCCCCATTAACATCAACTGAAAGTTCGACAATACGTTCCAAACTCTAAGTCTAATTGTATCCAAAAATCGCAATTAAGCTTTTACACTCCTATTCATTTCAAGCCAACTCCTCTTTGCCATGCTCAATCTTGCTCAACACAGTAGCACCATTCCAAAACACATTTGTAGACCTAGTCACTGTCCACCATGATTCCCAAATTGCTCTAAACTCCTCCCAAGGCATGTGGCTATCCTACCACAGAATCCATATTCTACATTCCACTCCCACTTCAGTTAAACCATCTCCTTTAAGCAACTCCCCGACCTCTGCTTTTCATACTTGTATTGCTAGCAATTCAACTACCATGAGATACCTCTCACCATGTCTTTCCTCATCCTTCTCTAACCAAAGGTTGCATCAAATCAAAATTCATATCTGTAGCATCTAGACTAATAAATGTCTACCAACGCTACGTCCCCTCGAAGATCGTCTCTCTCGAGCCATCAACATTCGAAACACTGATTCGATTCTGAAATAGCTACACACTGCCATCTCTGACAACCGCTTCTTAGACACTATTTCACCACACCCTGCCTTGAAGGCAAATCAAAGAATACCATAACATCGACAAACCTTAATGCGTTCAAACAAGGACGACGACACATCATCACAATGAAAATTCTACCACGCTCGAAAATCTCAAGTCTTGTTACTCCATCAAATAAAGCTTGAACATCCATAGTCCGATTGCCTTTCCTTTGCTGGAATTAAATGATGAACCTCTAAATCATGCACTGAGAAATCCTCCTTTTAAGTCATTCAATTCCTTGACACATAAACAAGCACCCTACCATTACACCAACATCGTGCGATAACAACGCATGAACATCATAGCAATTTGTGCATAGCCTCAAAACCATCGAAAATATAGATACTGATCTGAAATGACAGAACGTCCTTCCATAAGGAGACGATAATAGCATGCCCAAATATGCAGGGAAAACATCTGGCACCACGTCTGCAATACAACTACAACTCCTCGATGCTCAAGTGAAAACAAGCGCTTCACGTCGCATAAGATTGAATAGTAAGAAAATAAAATCATAAGCCTCAAAAGAATCAAATCGCACGATGAGGAATCAAGAAGGGAAATGTTCCTTACAACCCCGTAGCCTCTCGAAGATAAGTACAGACGTCACCATACCGATCCGTAAGACTCTACTATACTGATCATGACTCGCGAGACCTAAGTGAACCTAACGCTCTGATACCAAGCTGTCACGGCCTAAAATCCACTAAAGGTCGTGATGGTGCCTAACGCTAACGGCAGGCAAGCCAACATTGATTGATCAACTTAATTACTCATTTTATTACTTTCGAAATCATAATCTCCATTAATTAAATAGTATAAAATAGAATTTACAGGGTAAAATGATAATAATTACGTGAACTACAGTAACGAACAACCGGTAGGAACCCTTAAAACCTGGTGTCACAAGTGCATGAGCATTGACTAGGAAATATAATAAAATACAACATTTGTCTGGAATACAAGTTAGACAGGAGATTATAAATAATTTGATGGAGATTCTCTTTGCTGTGGATCATAATATGGAATGCAGCTAACCATAATGTCCTCGCAAATGTCGTGCCTCTGCGCCCAGAGGACTAGTAGAAACATATATATACATTCACAATAAGTGCAACAAGTGTAGCATGAGTACGTAAATGAACGCGTACCCATTAAGTATCTATCCTAACACCAGATAAATAGTGATGAGGGGTTGACATTGATACTTACTAGTGGTCCAATAAGACATATACAGAAGAAGTAAACAAATATGGGGCAGAGTAGATAAACGATATGAACGAATATAAATACGAGGTACAATACTCCTCTGGACAGCAAAATCAAGCTCTCACTAAGCAGTTACCACCTCAATCGGAGTATAAATATAATGGACCTCACCAAATAGGTCATCACAGTTCAAATCAGGAAAACTCACAGATACAGTGGTTTCTTGTCAAATATTACACACTATTTCATAAGAGTATTTTATGGAAAGGCCGAGGCGTACTGCCCGATCCCATCATAATATGTGCATTGCCGAGGGTCGAACATCACAAACCATAGATACATCTATTATATTGTCGAGGCGAACGACCCGCTCCCATGAGAGTGATATAAAATCCTGCCGAGGCGAACAGCCAGATCCTCTCATAATATGCGCACTGCTGAGGGTCGAACGACACAAACCATAGATGTCTCTATTAAACTGCCAAGGCGAACAACCCGATCCCATTAGAATAAGAAGATTTAACGGGTCCTTGAACCCATTCATGAAAAAACATGGGAGTTATGAACTTTAAGGAAAATATTTCGATGAAAACACATAGCATGGGAGAAATTCATAAGAGGAGTAAAATTATTGTGCGGCTAATCATGAGGCCTGTTAAATCTCTACGATAGCAAGTTTATCACTCTACGCAAGTCTAGTCTCAAGTCGTAATGTAAAATAAAGGAATTTAATAGGCAAGGGGAAACTCAAATAGTACGATTATAGCAAGGTGTGAACCTAATCTGCCCAGACAATAACATGAATTTAACTACGTATGGACTCCCATCACCTCGTGCGTACGTAGCCCCCGAAACAAGTAGCACATATCAAATACATCACCCAGGGGTAGTTTTCCCCTCACAAAGTTAGACCAGAGATTTACCTCGCTCCGAAGTTCCATAACCGACTCCAAAACCTCTCAAACACCTCAAACCGATGTATGTCTCTCCAAAACTACTCAAACAAATGTGCAAATCCATAAATATATACCCTATTACCCATAATTAATAAATGTATAACAATTTCCAACTTCACTCGAAAAGTCAATAAAGTCAACTTCGGGCCCACGTGCCCGAATTCCGAAAATCTTCAAAGATAATCATTACCCATAACATTATGAACTCAAATATATAATTTATTCCAATTCCATATCCAATTTCGTGGTCAAAAATCCAAAATACCAAATTCTAGGTTTATAACGACCCGACCGGTCGTTTTGAGAGTATTAGCCCCGATCCCTTATTTACTGCATTCCTCGTATCTGTTTCTGCTTATATAACTTATTGAGAGGTCTTGTTTTGGTTTTGGAGTGTTTCGGGACACTTAGTCCCTAAAGCGGAAGCTTAAGTCTCAGGATTTTGACCGTAGTCGGAAGTATGTGAAGATGACTCTAGAATGAAGTTCCGTCGGTTTCATTAGCTCTGTTGGGTGATTTTGGACTTTGTAGCGTGTCAGGAGTGTGAATGTTAGGTATGTAGCTAATTTAGGCTTGAAATAGCAAAAGTCGAATTTTTGAGAAGTTTGACTTTTTGATATCGGGGGGTTTACTTTTTGATACCGGGGTCGGATTTTGATTCCGGAAGTTGGTGTAGGTCTGTAATATTGAATATAACTTGTGTACAAAATTTGAGGTCAATCGGACGTAGTTTGGAAGGTTTCAACGTCGTCTGCAGAATTTGGAAGTTTAGAAGTGTTTATGCTTGTATCCGAGAGTAATTTGGTATTTTGATGTTATTTTGGGTAATTTGAAGGTTCGACTAAGTTCGTAGGGGGTCATATGACTTGTTGGTACATTTGGTTAAGGTCCCGAGGGACTAGGGGTGATTCCGGGTGGTTAACAGAAGAATTGGAGTTGATGAAATGCAGGTGAAGCTGCTGATTCTGGTGGCTTCAGCACCTGCGGAGTGGGAGCCGCAGGTGCGAGCCCGCAAGAGCGACTAAGGAGCCGTAGATGCGGGCAGGCAGGCGCAGGTACGAGTTTGACCGCAGAAGCGAGAGAGTTTCCGCACCTGCGTAAGGCGGAAATGCGATCTTTAGGATGCAAGAGTGATGTCAGGATTTTAAGTGAAATCCGCACCTACGGTGGAAATTTCGCAGGTACAGCATCACAGAAGCAATCAATGGATCGTAGGTGCGGTATTGCTGGGCAGAAAAGCACCAGAACGATGTTTTGTCTTTCATTTTTAATTTTGGACTTGAGAAACTCGGGAGAGAGGCAATTTTTGAAGCTTTCAAGGAGAAATGTTGGGGTAAGTGATTCTAACCCATGATGGTATAAATTTCGTGAATCCATGGCTTTATACATCATCTAATTAGGGATTTGAGCTAGAAATTTGGGAGTTTAGGGCTTGAGAATTGGAGAGTGGATTTTGGGGATTTGAATGACCTAATGAGGTTGGATTTTGATAAATTTGGTATGGTTAGACTCATGAGTGAATAGGCTTTTGGATTTTGTGATTTTTGTTGGATTCCGAGACGTGGGCCCGGGGGCCAGGTTTGAGCTGATTTCGGATTTTGGCTTATAAATTTATGTTTTTCTTGTGGAATTGTTTCGTTTAGCCTATATTAATTATATCGTACTGCTTGTGGCTAGATTCGGAGCGTTTGGAGACTGATTCGAGGGGCAAAGGCATTTCGGAATAGGATTTGCTCAGTTTAAGGTAAGTAACGCTGTCAAACTTGGTTTGAGGGTTCGAAACCCCGAACTATGTGTTATGCGATTGGTATTGAGGTGACGCACATGCCAAGTGACGGGCGTGTGAGAGTGCACCATGAGAATTGTGGCCTGGTTGATTCTGTGGGACTGTATAGTGACTCTATTTTGTTGATATCCGTGCTTTCATCTTGTGATAAAGTAATTGAGCTATCAATCATGCTAGATATCATGTTTTGGCTTTATGCTGATACTGTTGGGTCCCTAGTGGTCGTTTCTTGCTGTCATCTCACTGATTTCATTGATATTATGTACTCAGTCATGTTCATGCATTTCATATCATATCTCCGTCTTTATTGTTATTTATTGATACATCATATCATTGTTTCGGGCTAGTTTTCATGATATTGTGAGCCTGTGAGTGAGACTGGAGAGATTGATGACTGAGTGAGGCTGAGATCCTGACTATGAGTGACAGTTGTTGTATCGGGCTGCACGCCACAACAATTATACTGATTTGATGATAGCGCTTTGGCTCTAGGAGCCCCTCCGGAGTCTGTAACACACCCCAGTGAGCGCGATTGATATTATTGAGGGATGGATCTTCCCTGGACATGGATCTTGTCCGAAGTACTTGATACCCGGAGATGGATATTATCCACGGGGCTGGATTAGCCTTCCTCAATACTGGGTGACTTATAGTCAGTGATGTATATATTCCGGGATGGATCTTCCCTGTGTCGTATGGGCTATATACAATACCGAGTGGTTGAGCATTCGAGAGTGTGAGCACATGAGGCTGACAGCATGGTGCATCACATACAGCATGTGCATTGGCATGTAGAGATAGCAGAGTTATATTCTTTACACTGTGCAGATCTACCTCACTTTACTGTTTTGAGCTGCCTATTTAATCTGAAAGCATGCCTACGTTTCTGTTCAGTTATTTCTATTTTATCTGTATCGGTTGAGTTCGTCACTACCATACAGTCCAAAGTTTGGACTTGTTACTTACTGGATTGGATGTACTCACGTTACTCCCTGCACCTCGTGTGCAGATCCAGGCATTTTTGGTCATAACAGCGGTTGCTAATTGCGGTTTCAGAGTTCGGAGACTATCAAGGTAGCTGCACGGCATTCGCATGCCTTGACTCTCCTTTTTTATCACTAGTTGTATTTTCAGTTTATTTCTCTAGACACTGTAGTGGACTGTATTCTGCTTTAGATGCTCATGTACTCTGTGACACCCCTGTTTTGGGATGGATTGTATCGTATTTTGGATATTTCTATTTTCAAAAAGGCCTTCCTAAATTATTAAATTGCTTCTGTCTTTATGTTCAAAGATTTTTCTGTGTTGAGATGTTAAGTTGTGGCTTGCCTAATTCCACAATAGGCACCATCACAACAGTTAGATTTTGGGTCGTGACAAGTTGGTATCAGAGCCTAGGTTACATAGGTCTCACGAGCCATGAGCAGGTTTAGTAGAGTCTTGCAGATCGGTACGTAGACGTCTGTACTTATCTTCGAGAGGCTGCCGAACCCTTAGGAAACTTCACATTCTTGAAATCTTGTCATGTGAATTTGTTGATTCTGGTAACCAAAATTTTATTGTTCTATTATCCCACAGATAGTGAGGACGCGTAATACGGGGAAGGACGGACAACCACCAGTCAGGGTCGCGAGAGGCTGAGGTCACGGTAGAGGCCGTGGTAGGGGCAGAGGTGCAGCTCACACCGCAACTAGGGCAGCACCTGCAGATCCACCCGTTGCCCCAATTTAGGAGCATGCTCCAGTTATGGATGAGCTCGTGGGACCAGCTCAGGCACCACCTGTGCCCATTGTGATTCTAGGCCTTCAAGAGGCCTTAGCTCAGATTCTGACCATGTGCACCAGTCTTGCTCAGGCGGTCTCTGTTCTGGCCGCAGTAGCCACTTTCCAGGCCGGGGGAGGCACTCAAACTCCCCCCGCCCGCATACCAGAGCAGGTGGTACATAGACTCTAGACACCGGGGGCACCACCAGCCTAGCCAGTTGCGGCTGCTCAGGACTATGTGGTTCCTGCTATGCCCGAGGATGGGCAGCGTAGATTAGAGAGGTTTGGGAGGCTCCGGCCTCCATCTTTCAGTGGTGCAGAGGGATAGGATGCGTAGGGCTTCTTGGACAGGTGTCAGAGGATACTCCGTACAGCCGGTATTCTAGAGACCAGTGGGATCTCGTTCACTACTTTTTAGTTTTCTGGGGCTGCCTTGAGTTGGTGGGAGGCTTATAAGAGGCGTAGGCCGGTCGGCGCAGCACCCCTTACATGGCAGCAGTTCTCCGTTCTCTTTCTGGAGAAGTTCGTGCCTCAATCCCGTAGAGAGGTGTTGTGCAGGCAGTTTGAGCAGCTTTGTCAGTGTGATATGTTCGTGACGCGATATGAGATGAGATTTTCAGAGTTGGCCCGTCATGCTATCTAGTTGGTTCCTACAGACAAGGAAAGCATCAGGAGGTTGAATGATAGCCTCACTTTTCAACTGTGATTGCTTATAACTAGAGAGAGAGAGAGAGAGTGTCTGGTGCTACATTTGATGAGGTTGTCAATATTGCTCGTCATGTGGAGATGGTTCACAGCTAGGAGCGGGTTGAGAGGGAGGCCAAGAGACCTCGTGGACAAGATAGATTCAATGGTGTTCCTTCTGGGGGTCAGTTCCACCACGGTAGGGGTCGTCCTTTCATACATGCTCAGAGGACTCGCCTGTTTTACCGTGGTGCATCATCTGGTCATGGTGCACACAACTATCAGTAGGGCCGGTCTTCATTCAGTGCACTACCAGCTCAGACTTTATCTCATGCACCATCATCTCATGGTTTATCTGTGTCAGAACCTTCTAGTAGTTATTCCGGTGCTCGGGGTTCCTTTTATTCCCCACCGCCATTTCCAGAGAGAGGTTACTTTGAGTGCGGAGATTTGGGTCATATCAAGAGGAATTGTCCTCGCCTTTCGGGAGGTTCATCTCAGTAGAGGCGTCAACCTTCGACTTCGGGACCAGTTAATTCATCACCCACCCAACTAGATCATGATAAAGCTCGGTCAGCTTGGGGTCACCCTAGAAGGGGAGGCCGATCAGGTGGCGGTCAGGCCCGTTTCTACTCACTCCTTGCCATACCAGATGCTATTGCTTCGGGTGCTGTGATTGCACGAATTGTCTTAGTTTGCCATAGAGATGCCTCTATATTATTTGACCCTGGTCCCACTTATTCATATGTATCCTCGCATTTCGCTCATTATCTGAATATGCCCCGTGAGTCTCTAGTTTCACCTGTTCATGTGTCTACGCCGGTGAGCGATACTGTCATTATGGACCGTGTATATCGGTCATGTGTGGTGAAGATTGGGAGTCTGGAGTCTAGAGTAGATCTCTTATTGCTTAGTATGGTCAATTTAGATGTTATCTTAGGTATGGTGAGTTATCAGATGTTTTGTTATATGGCTTTGGGCCAAGTGGGGGAGTCTGCTATCTATGCTTTGATTTCACCATTATGTGTTGTATTGGTCTTTGCCCGTGGCATACTGGTAGATTAGTTATGACTTGCAGAAGTTAAAACTGAGGATGGCTCGAGTAAAGAAATTCCTGAATACGGGCTACATTGCACTTTATGAAAAATATGAAATCATGAAATGAATAAGTTATTATTTTGAAGAATGTAGTGTGCGCGAAGTATGAATTCAATTAGTGATGTTAAGGAAGGGTTACTCTTTGAGGGTTGTTGTGCTAATGAGGCTTGTGCCTTTCGGCCCGTTTGGGCGGTGCAATTTAGATTTGAGCGAAGTGGGTGACTCCCAGAAAATTCTAATGGGTTTGAGAATTATATATAGGAATTGAGAATGTTTCCAAACTTGTGTATGGATAAAAATCTGAGATTTGCATTTGAAGGTGTCGGGACTTGCGGTAATTTTGTATGATTATGGGTTATACATTCTAGTATAATAAAGGTAAGAAGAGCAATTTTAAATTCGCATAAGGTATTTTCAGAGTGAGCGTTACAGTTGAGGTATTTATGGAAGTACTTAAGAAGAGTACAATGGCTTACAAGCCTTATTGTGGTGTGGTGTTATGTTAGGGTGTCTTGTAGTGAGCTTTGGGTAAGGATCGTGGAGTTCTGACAAGGAGAAGTATCAAATTGAGGATAATTCAGAAGAAACTTGAAGTGAATAAGACAACTGGGTAGTAGGCTAGACCAGTATGGTGATGTCATGATAGATGACGTCCAGGGATGTAGTTCAGGGTGGTGGGCCCCAGCCCCGGTGTTATGCTTTCCCAGCCAGGCTTGAGGCTGAGTCATCTAACGCTGTTATCACATGTACTATTTTAGTTTGCAGTAGAGATGCTTCAGTTCTATTTGATCTGGTATCTACTTACTCCTATGTGTCATCCTATTTTGCTTCCTTTTTGGTTGTGCCCCGTGATTCTTTGAGTGATCCTATGTTTGTGTCCATACCAGTGGGAGATGCTATTGTTGTAGATCGTCTTTATCGTTCGTGTGTGGTCACCATTTGGAGTCTTGATACTCGTGTAGATCTTATGCTTCTCGACATGGTTGATTTTGATGTCATACTGGGTATGGATTGGCTGTCACCTTATCATGCTATATTAGATTGTCACGCCAAGACGGTGACCTTAGCCTTGCAGGGGTTGCCTCGATTAGAGTGGAGAGGGAATCATGGCCATTCTGCCAACAAGGTATCTCTTATGTGAAGGCTCGACATATGGTCGAGAAGGGGTGTCTAGCTTATTTGGCTTATGTGCGCAATTCTAGTACGGTGGTTCCTTCCATAGATTCGGTGCGAGTTGTTTGTGAGTTTCCAGAGGTGTTTCCTCTAGATCTGCCGGGGATGCCACCCGATAGGGATATTGATTTCTGCATTGATTTGGCTCCGGGCACTGAGCCTATTTCCATTCCTCCATATCGCATGCCCCCGCCAGAGTTGAAAGAATTGAAGGAGCAGTTGCAAGATTTGCTGGATAATGGCTTCATTAGACCTAGTGTCTCGCCCTGGGGTGCACATGTGTTGTTTGTGAAGAAGAAAGATGAATCGATGAGGATGTGTATAGATTATCGGTAGTTGAACAAATTCACCATCAAGAACAAATATCCATTGCCGAGGATTGATGATTTATTTGATCAGCTTCAGGGTGCCAAGGTGTTTTCAAAGATTGATTTTAGATCTGGCTACCATCAGTTGAGGATTAGGGCATCCGATGTTCCTAAGACAGCTTTTCAGACTCGGTATGGGCATTATGAGTTTCTAGTGATGTCATTTGGGCTGACAAATGCCCCAACATCATTCATGGATTTGATGAACCGGGTGTTCAAACCCTACCTGGATTCCTTTGTGGTTGTGTTTATTGATGATATCATGATCTACTCCCACAGTCGAGAGAAGCATGAGCAGCACCTTCGGATCATTCTTCAGACTCTGAAAGACAGCCAGTTATATACTAAGTTCTCAAAATACGAGTTTTGGTTGAGTTCAGTTGCTTTCTTGGGTCACGTTGTATCAACAGAGGGTATTCAGGTGGATCCTAAGAAGATTGAGGCAGTCCAGAATTGGCCTAGGCCCACATCAGCTATAGAGATCCGTAGTTTCCTGGGTTTGGCGGGCTATTATCTTCGATTTGTGGAGGGGTTTTCATCCATAGCAGTCCCGTTGACCAAATTAACCCAGAAGGGTGCCCCGTTAAGTTGGTCAAATGAGTGTGAAGCGAGCTTTCAGAAGCTCAAGACAACTTTGACTACGTCACCGGTATTGGTGTTACCTACAGGTTCAGGATCTTATACGTATATTGTGACGCATCTCGTATTGGTCTGGGTGCGGTATTGATGCAGGGTGGCAAGGTTATTGTATATGCTTCACGACAGCTGAAGGTTCACGAGAAGAATTACCCTATTCATGATCTAGAGTTTGCAGGCATTGTTCTCGCACTGAAGATTTAGAGGCACTATCTTTACAGCGTGCCATGTGAGGTGTTCACTAATCATCGGAGCTTGCAGTATTTGTTCAAGCAGAAGGAACTCAATTTGAGGTAGAGGAGGTAGCTTGAGCTATTAAAAGACTATGATATCACTATATTGTATCATCCCGGGAAGGCCAATGTGGTAGCTGATGCTTTGAGTAGAAAGTCAGTCAGTATGGGTAGCCTTGCATATATTCCAGTTGGTGAGAGATCGCTTGCATTGGATGTTCAGGCCTTGGCTAACCAGTTCGAGAGGTTAAATGTTTTTGAGCCCAATCGTGTTCTAGCTTGTATAGTCAATTGGTCTTCCTTGTTTGAGTGCATCATAGATCGGCGGGATGACGATCCGCATTTCCTTGTCCTTAGAGACACAGTGCGGCACGGTGGCGCCAAGCAGGTTATTGTTGGAGATGACAGAGTTTTGAGGATGCAAGGTCGTATTTGTGTGCCTAATGTGTATGGACTTCGTGAGTTGATCCTTGAGGAGTCCCACAGTTCCCAGTATTCTATTCATCCGAGCGCCGCCAAGATGTATCAGGACTTGAGGCAGCATTATTGGTAGAGGCGAATGAAGAAGGACATAGTTGCCTACGTAGCCCGGTGCCTAAATTTCCAGAAGGTAAAGTGTAAGCATCAGAGACCTGGTGGTTTACTTCAGAGGTTAGATATTCTTGAGTGGAAGTGGGAACGTATCACTATGGACTTTGTTGTTGGACTCTCACGGACTTAGAGGAAGTTCGATGCAGTTTGGGTAATTATGGACAGGCTGACTAAGTCAGCGCATTTCATTCCTATGGCAGTTACCTATTCCTTGGAGCGGTTGGCAGAGATTTATATTCATGAGATCGTCCGTCTTCATGGTGTGCCCGTGTCTATTGTTTTTGATCGAGGTATGCAGTTTACCTTGCACATTTGGAGGGCATTTCAGTGTGAGTTGGGTACGTGGGTTGAGTTGAGCACAACATTTCATCCTCAGACGGACGGGTAATCCGAGCATACTATTCATATCTTGGAGGATATGCTTTGCGCCTGTGTTATTGACTTTGGAGGTTCTTGGGATCCGTTTTTACCATTAGCTGAGTTTGCCTACAATAGCAGCTACCAGTCGAGCATTTAGATGGCTCCCTATGAGGCATTATATGGTAGACAGTGTAGGTCGCTAGTTGGGTGGTTCGAGCCGGGGAGGCTCGGTTATTGGGTACAGATTTAGTTCAGGAGGCCTTGGACAAGGTCAAGATTATACAGGATCGACTTCGTACAGCTCAGTCCAGGCAAAAGAGTTATGCTGACCGTAAAGTTCGTGATATTGAATTCATGGTTGGAAAAAATAATATTGCTTCGGGTATCGCCCATGAAGGGTGTTATGAGATTTGGGAAGAAGGGCAAGTTGAGCCCTAGGTATATCAGTCCATTTGAGATCCTCGAGAGAGTGGGGGAGGTAGCTTATCGACTTGCGTTGCCTCCAGGGTTATCCTCAGTTCATCCGGTATTCCATGTGGCTATGCTCCGGAAATATCATGGTGACCCATCCCACGTGTTAGATTTCAGCTCTGTCTAGTTGGATAAGGATTTGACTTACGAGGAGGAGCCGGTGGCCATTCTAGACCAGCAGGTTCGTCAGTTGAGGTCAAAGAGTTACCATTCAGTTCGAGTGAAGTAAAGAGGTCAGCCTATTAAGGCAGATACTTGGGAGTCCAAGTCCGATATGCGGAGTAGATATCCCTACCTTTTCACCAGCCCAGGTATTTTTCTATGTCCATTCGAGGACGAACGGTTATTTTAGAGGTGGAGAATGTGATGACCCAAAAGGTCATCTTGTGTTTTAGAACTCAAATATGTGCTCTTAAGCCTTAAAAATCTCATTTTTACCCTCCTCGATTTGCGTGCATAGTCCGGGCAAGTTTTCGGAAAGCTTTTATGTTGAAAACTAATGAAAATAAGAATTTTTGCCTTAAAGTTGATTTTAGTTTACTTCAGTCTACAGTTTTGGTAAACGTGCCAAAATCCGTACTTTTACGGTCCCGGTAGATCCATATCGAATTATGTGACCTAGGCGTATGCCCGGAATCGAATCTGGAGGTCCCTAGCTTGAGTTATGAATTTTTGATGAAAAGTAAAAGTTTGGAAATGATTTGTTTTTAAAAATTGATTGATATTTGGCATTGTTAGTATCGGGTCTGTATTTTGGTTTCGGAGCCCGGTACAAGTTCATTATGATATGTAAGACATGTCTGTGAAATTGGGTAAGAAATGGAGTTGCTTTGACGTGATTCGGACGTCCAGTTGAGAAATTAGAAGTTTTAGAGTGTTCTTGAGAATTTCATTTGATTAGGTGCTAAATTTAGAGTTCTAGGTGTTATTTTGGCGATTTGATCGTGCGAGCAAGTTTGTATGATGTTTTGAGACTTGTGTGCATGTTTGGTTTGGAGCCCCGAGGCCTCGGGTGAGTTTATAAGCCACGGGATGGTTTGGACTTTAGAAATCTGGTTTGTCTCTAGAGTCTGTGTTCTGGCATGTCCTTCTTCGCGTTCGCGATGGTACTCTCGCGAACGCGAAGAGTAAACTGGGCAGCTGAGGATTTCTTCTTCGCGAACACGAAGGCTTGGTTGCGGACGCGAAGCGATGGGGGCGCTACCCTTCGCGAACGCGACATGCCCATCGTGAACGCGTAGTGTTAGGCACTGGGGAGGGAGAGTCAGCCTTTTATTAATCACGAACGCGAGCAATGTCTCGCGAATGCGAAGACCAGGGAAGGGTAGCCTACACGAACGCGAGCACTGCCTCACGAACGCGAAGTCTTGGCAGCCCATACACTTCGCGAACACGACAATGCTCTCGCGAACGCGATGAACATTGTCGCCCAACACTTAACAGAACCCAAAACGGGAGTTTTGCCAAAAAACTCATTTTTCTCAAAAACCAAACAGTGAGGGGCAATTTTTCAAGAGTCATTCCTTCCCCGTTGGTAAGTGATTTTAAACCATCTTCTTTCAATTACCCATTACATTTCTTGAATCTTCAACCTAAAATCTAAAGTTTTCGTGGTAGAATTAAGGGTTAGGGTAGAAAATAGGTATTTCGGGAATTTGGGTATTTAGACCTCCATTTGAGGTCAGATTTCAAAACTAATTACTTATTCGGGCTCGGGGGTGAATGGGTAAAAGGATTTTGATCTGAACCTCAGGTTTTGACCAAACGGGCCCGGGGTCATTTTTTCAACTTGTTGGAGGAAAATTTGGGAAATTTAATTTATGCAATATAATTAATTCCTTTAGCAATATTTGATATTATTGAGTAATTTTTGAATAGATACGAGTGGTTTGGAGGTGAATTCCAAAGGAAAAGCTGTGATTGAGAATTTAAGTGGCATTCAGAGCGAGGTAAGTGTTGTGTCTAACCCTAACTTGAGGGAATTAGGAACCTTAGATTATTTTCTAAGTGAAATTCATGTGAGCGGCGCATATGTGAGGTGACAAGTACTTATGCGCCGCCAATTTTACTTGTTTTCTATGATTCTCTATTTTTCTTATATTGTCTTATTCCTATGCCAAATTGCTACATGGTATACTGGTTCTATTCTGATTATCGTTCTTATCATGTTTACGGAATTGTCTAGTGATAATTAAGTTTTTATTTCAACTTAAGATTGATATTATGGAACCAAATGTTGAAGTAAGGTTTGTACTTATTATTCTAACTCCCTGTTGTTATTTATGCATTGCATTATGGCAAGGGAGATGTTAATGCACGAAGGGTGATGCCGTGCCATATTGTGAGACTTAATGCACGAAGGGTGATTCCATGCCATATTGTGAGTGTTAATGCACGAAGGGTGATGTCGTGCCATATTGTGAGTGTTAATGCACGAAGGGTGATGTCGTGCCATGATATGAGAGTAAAAGCATGAAGGGTGATGTCGTGTCGTTTCTATTAATTTTATGGTGAGATTGAGAGTAAAAACACGAAGGGTGATGCCGTGCATTTTTCTTTACTGTATTCACTATTCCTGTTGATTCGTGGTATATTGACTGCTTCGGTGATCATTCTATTGTAGTTCTTTATCTTGTATT
>AWOL01S0030146.1:228199-267955 GCA_000715115.1 Nicotiana otophora
CAAAAGCTCCAAAGTCCGAGTTACAAATGATGGAAATGAGCAAAAATCACGAAGTCTTCAATTTATACATTCTGCCCAGCGAAGCCGTACTTGCAGCCTCTTTTTCCGCTTCTGCGACACCGCACCTGCGAAATTCGCATCGCAGGTGCGTAACTCACTTAAGATCCCAGGTTCCACATCTGCGTCCAACCTTTCACGCCTGCGCTTGCGCACCTGCGCATAACTCTCCGCATCTGCGAAGCGAGTCATTTTCCTCCCTTCCACATCTGCGCTCCAGGTCTCGCACCTGCAGGCTCGCAGATGCGATAGCCTTCTCGAACCTGCGATTCCAGTCAACCTTAGCCTTGGCCGCACCTGCGACTTTTCCAAGTGCTTCTGTGCCCTTGCACCTGCGGCTCCCCCTCCGCAGGTGCGTAAATACCAGTAGCAGCAGCTTCAGCTACATTTTTCCAACTCCAAACAATCTGTTAACCACCCGGAATCACCTCGAGGCCCTTGAGACCTCAACCAAACATACCAACAAGTCTTATATCAACATAAGAACTTAGTCGAACCTTCGAAACACGCAAAACAACATCAAAACACCAAATTACACTCGGATTCAAGCCTAAGGACTTCTAAACTTCCGAATTCCACCAACGATGCTGAAACTCGCTAAACCACGTCTGAAATATCTCAAGTTTTACACACAAGTCAAAAATAACACCACAAACCTATTCCAACTTCCAGAATTCCATTTCGACCCCGATATCAAGTTTTCCACTGCCGACGAAAATCGCCAAATTTTCAACTTTCGCCAATTCAAGCCTAATTGTACCACGGACTTCCAAATCACATTCTGGATGCTCTTCTAAGTCCAAAATCACCCAAAGGAGCTAACAGAACCATCAAAATTCAAATCTGAGGTCGTTTACAAATAAGTCAATGTCCGGTTGACTTTTTTAACTTAAGCTTCTACTTTAGAGACTATGTGTCTCAATCCACTCTGAAACCATCCTGGACCCGAACCAACGAACCCGATATATCATAATATAGTTGAAAAGCACAAAAGGAAGCAGAAATAGGAAAAATGGGGCTATAACTCTCGAAACGACCGGTTGGGTCGTTACAGTTTACCAATCCGCATTCGCGTAACATAGCTCAGCAGCTGGTTCCCTTTCGCAATCACAATCTAGTTTTTGCAATTGCGTAGCAATTTCTTGGGGCATCAGTGTTTCCCTTCTTCATGATAACATGTACCTGTCCGCGATCACATAGTACAATTTCTGGCAGTGGACCTTTCCTTCTTCATGATCGTAATGCTTCTTTCGCGATCGCGATGTGCAAATACATGGGCAGCAGAATATATTTTCCAAACCGAGGGTTTGGCCATTTTTACCAAATCTTGGGTTGTAGAGCTCAGTTTGGAGCGATTCTTCGAGGGTGTTTTAAAAACATCATTGGGATACGTGTTCTTCACCCAAAACTTATTATATTCCATGATTCTACCTTTATTTGTATCTTATAAATAGTGTTTTAAGTTGAGGAAAATGGGAATTTTTGAAGAAATCTTTCAAAATGTAAAATGATGATTTGAGAGACAAATTGGTATTGGAATTTGATAATTTTGGTATTGTTGAACTCGTGTCGGAATGGGTTTTCGTGTTTTTTGAATTTTATCAAGTTCCGAGGCACGTTACCCTGGGTTGACCTTTTAGTTTTAATTAACGATCTAAGCTTTATTATCCAGAATTGTTTCCTATGAGTTTTATTTATGGATTGAAGTTATTCTGGCTAGATTTGAGCCGTCCGGGGGTTGTTTCACCTGAGAGGGCCATTTTAGAGTATCGACCTAGCTTCGCTAATGTAAGTATCTTGCCTAACTTTGTGTGGGGGAACTACCCCTTAGGATTTGAGTCTTTGTTGCTAATTGTTTCATGTGAAGTCCGTGTAAACGTGGTGACGAGTACGTGCTCAGGCTTATTTGTGGGAAGTTGACCTTTTAGGACTCTTAGGTTCTTATGTTCATTAGATACGAAGTTATTTTGTTGTGTTACGTTCCCCATTTACTAGGCCGACATGTCTTAATTAGAATTAATTGCTTCATGTTCCACCCTTATTGCCTATTTGACTTTTATGTGCATTAACTAAAGTTGTTGCCTCTTCGATTTCCATGCTATCCTTTCCTAATTTGTTTATCCTTAATTGAAGTTATTATTATCTCTTCGCTAATTGTCTATCCTTATTTGAGGTTATGATTATCTTTTCCGTTGCTTATCCTTAATTTAATTTGTTGTATCTCTTCGTAATTGCTCAACCTAAATGAAGTTTAGTTATCCCTTATTGTAGTTGTCTCGTCCTTATTTGGAATTATTGACTCATGTTATCTCCCTTGTTGTCAAATTGTACTTTTGTGGAATAATGTGTTACGTATTATTTCTCCCTTGTTGAGCTATTCTTATTGAGATTGGTATTCCCTATTGTGTTTATTCAGTGTGAGCTCATTCTACCTTTTCTTTATGATCCAAAGCTCCTGAGTTGATTTATTTGCCATATTTTTATGTTATTATTGTTGTTGTTATTGTATTCAATTTGTTGAGTCGAGGGCTATGCGCAGTTGTGGTATTGACACTGTTTAGAGGAAATGTTGTGGAGTATGGGCATATGTTGTGAAAGTCATTCTATTATGATGTTGTGTTTTGGTATGTGATATACTTGTTCACGTTATCTAGTCCAGTAGGTGTCTTGACTGTCCCTCGTCACTACTCCACTGAGGTTAGTCTTGATACTTACTAGGTACCGCCATTGTGTACTCATACTACACTTCTGCACAATTTTGTGCAGATCTAGGTAATTCGGAGTCAGTCAATCACTAGCTAGTTGTACGGATCTTGCTGTGGAGACTCAAGGTAAACTTGTTGCTGCATTCACATACCTCGGAGTCACCTTCTATTATTGTACTCACACTGTTTTATCTCGATTTTGAAACAATTGTATTTAGAGGTTTTTGTAGCGAACTCAGTAGAGCTTATGATGTAATGACCCAAGCGGTCATTTTGACTTTTAGAACCCGTTCCCCTCAATAAAACTCCATGAATGTGCTTTTATTAATTTATGACTTGCGGGGATGGTTGGTTCGGTATTTGGAAGTGTTCGGGTTGAATCAGAATACTTGGTTCCTTAGTTTGGCTTTAGAGGCCCAAGTTTGACTTCGGTCAACATTTTGAGAAAATGACCCCAGAATCAAGATTTGATAGTTCCAATAGATTCGTATGATGATTTTGAAAAAATGACCCCGGAAGTTTCAGCGCTTAATAGTGAAAATCAACTATTTAAAGGTTTAATGTTCGTTAAATTTGGTTTGGAGTAGGTTTTGGAGTAATTGAGGTCCGTTTGGAATTCTAAGCCTGAGAATAGCTCCGAATGATAATTTAAGACTTGCACGCAAAATTTGGTGTCATTCTGAGTAGTTTAAGTATGTTTCGGCGCGTTCAGAGTAAGTTTGAAAATTTTGAAAATGCTAAGTTGAATCTATTTGGTTTGATGTATGATTCTTAGTTTTGATATTGTTTTACATATTCTTAGAGTTTGAGCAAGTCTGTTTGATGATTTCAAACTTGTTTGTATGTTCGGACGGGCCCCCGGGGGCATCAGGGGTTAATCGGCGAGGCTTAGACCAAGATGGAAATTGGGAGCCAAAGCTGAAGCTCCCAGCTGCTGTCAGAATCGCACCTGCGCTTGGCCAGCCGCAGATGTGAGAGATGAGTCGCAGAAGCGGTTTGAGCCGTAGGAGCGATAGACTTGGCGCAAAAGCGGGACCACAGAAGTGGGTCTTCATCTGCAAAAGCGAGCCTGGCTAGCCTTGGGTTTTTCCGCAGAAGCGGACCGTGGTCCGCAGAAGCGACGCCGCAAATGTGTCCCAGGTATCGCAAATGCAGAAATATTGTCTGGGCAGAACCTTAAAAGGGACGAGTCTCACTCATTTTTAGCCCGTATTTCTTCTATTTTTAGGTGCTTCTGGTGCTCTTTGAGAGGAAATTTCAACTAGCAACTTGAAGGTAAGTTAATTCTACACACTTTGAGTTAAATATGTAGATTATGGGTAGATTATAACCTATAAATTATGGAAATCAAGGGTTAGAGGAAAAACATAGATTTGTATAAAAATGAGATTTTAACCACGAAAATAGTTATGGAATTGGTTGGGAATTGTACATTTGAGTTCTTAAAGTTATGGGTAACGATTTCCTCCGAATATTTTCGGAATCCGGGCACGTGGGCCCGGGGTGAATTTTAGGAATTTATCATTTTTGGATAGGGTTATTAATTTAATAGTCTAATTTCGAATTTTAGAGCATGTATTAATTATTTTATATAACTTTTGGATAGTTTCAGATTTTTCGGCACCGAATTGAGATTTTTCGCGACATTGTGATCGGGAAGTGGGCTTTGAGAGAAGGTAAGTCTCTTGCCTAACCTTGTAAGATAGAATTTGCCCATAGGTTATTCATATTAATAATTGTTGCTAATTATGGGGGCTACGTACGCATGAGGTTATGAGAGTCCGTGCGTAGCTACTAATTATGTTAATGTCCGGGTAGTTTAGGACTTAAATCATGAATTACTTGTGATAATTGCTCTTTTTATTTAATTACATTACTGGAATTATATTGCAAATTTTTTGAGGAAATAGTAAAAGATCGAAACTTCATATACTCGAAATTGTGTGTAAAATATTGAATTTTAAATAGAGATTGAACTTCCTACATGTTAATATTATAATAACTTCTCATTCTGGAGGTTCATAAGAAAATGTCCTCCTTTTTTATGGAGCGGGTCGAATACCTCGGTAGTATAGATGTATATATGGATCACGCCGCACGTCCCTCGGCAGTGTACAAGACACTCTGGATCGGGCCGTACGACCTCGGCAGAATTCGTGCCTAACAATAATAATTACATGGTACCTTGATACTTTAATTACAGCTTGTGAAGTTAATTGATAAATTGGAAATTATTGGAATGTAAGGAATTAATTATTTCTGCGTGTTTAGAAACTTATTGTTGTTCATCTAAAAATCATATTTAATTAAATATTTCTATTGTAATATTATTGACCCATAGTGAGTGTCAAAGTCGACCTCTCGTCACTACTTCTTCGAGATTAGGCTTGATACATACTAGGTACATGTTGTTTACGTACTCATGCAACGCTTGCTGCACTTTTTATGCAGGACCTAAGACAGGTACTATCGGAGAACCTATCGGAGCACACCCACGTTATCCAGAGGCTTAGTGGTGAGCTGTCTTTCTGAGCCATTCTGCAGCAACTAGTGCCTCTTCTTGTATTAGTATTATGTCTATTTTATTTCAGACAATATTTAGAATTTTATATAATCTACTAGATGCTCATATACTCGTGACACCAGGTCTTAGCACACACTAGTAGAATTTTTGGATTTAATTATTTTTACTTGGGTTTCAATTTATCTTATTTCTCATATTGTCTTAATTCTTTTGCAAGTACTCCGAGTTTTATTACTCGGATAATTTTTAAAGAAATGAATATATTTTTAAATCATTAGTTGGCTTTCCTAGCTGCGATGTTAGGCACCATCACGACCTATAGGTGAATTTGGATCGTGACGACATGGTATTAGAGCACTAGGTTCACGTAGGTCTCACAAGTTATGAGCAGGACTAATAGAGCCTTGCGGATCGGTACAGAGACGTATGTACTTACCTTTGAGAGGCTATAGGGTATTAGGAAAGCTGCCTTTCTTCATCTCCCATTGTGCAAATAATGTAGTGCTAAATATCTATCTCTTATTCTCTGACAGATGGTGAGAACTCGCTCTAATGATGTTCCAGACTAGGGAAGAGCTACCCTCTGTGTTGTTAGAGGCCGAGGCAGAGGCCGAGGGAGGGCCCCAGCCCATGGTAGGGGACGAGGACGTCCTAGGGTTGTTCCAGTTATGCCACTAGTGGGTACAACATAGGATCCTATGTTTGACTAACGCCCCAGCGGCGTTTATGGATTTGATGAACATGGTGTTCAGGCCATATATTGATTCATTTGTCATTATCTTCATTGTTGATATTTTGACAGTAAGGAGGATCACGAGCAACACATGAGAGTAGTTCTACAGACCTTGCGGGAACAAAAGCTATATTCTAAGTTCTCCAAATGTGAATTTTGGCTAGATTCTGTAGCATGTTTTGGTATCGTATCAGGCGAGGGCATTAAAGTTGATCCCAAAAAGATTGAGGCAGTTCAGAATTGGCATCGTTCCACTTCAGTGACTGAGATTAGGAGTTTTCTAGGATTAGCATGTTATTATCGTTGGTTCGTGGAGGGTTTTTCATCTATTGCAGCACCTTTGACCAAATTAACCTGAAGGGTGCTCCGTTCCGATGGTCTGATGAGTGTGAGGTGATCTTTTTCAGAATCTCAAAACAGCATTGACTACAACACCAGTGTTAGTGTTGCCTTCCGGTTCGGGGATGTATACAATGTATTGTGATGCTTCACGCATTGAGTTAGGTTGTATACTAATGTAGGAGGGGAGAGTTATTGCATATGCCTCACGTCAGCAAAAACGCCATGAGAAAAAATACTCGGTACATGATTTGGAGTTAGCCGCAATTGTTCACGCTCTTAAGATTTGGAGGCATTATCTTTATGGGGTGTCTTGTGAAGTTTACACTAGTCATCGCAGTTTGCAGCATTTGTTCAAGCAAAGGGACCTAAATTTGAGGCAGCGTAGATGGCTTGAGTTACTAAAAGATTATGATATTACTATCCTATATCATCCGGGCAAAGCAAATGTAGTTGCAGACGCCTTGAGTAGGAAGGCGGAGAGTATGGGTAGTTTGGCTTTCATTTCAGCAAAAGAGAGGCCATTAGCTTTGGATATTCAGTCCTTGGCTAATAGACTTGTGAGGCTCGATATTTTAGAGCCCAGCCGAGTTCTTGCATGTGTTGTGGCCCAATCTTCATTATTTGAGCAGATCAAGGCTCGCCAGTATGATGATCTACACTTAATGGTCCTTCTAGAAACGGTCCTACGGGGTGGTGCCAAGAAAGTTACTATTGGCGCGAATGGTGTTCTGCCACTCCAGGATTGTCTATGTGTTCCTAATGTGGATGGACTGACGAAAAGGATTCTAGAAGAGGCACATAGTTCTACATAGTCCAGGTGCTACGAAGATGTATCGTGACTTGAGGCAGCATTATTGGTGGCGGAGGATCAAAACGGACATAGTAGAATATATATCTAGGTGTCTAAATTGCCAGCAAGTTAAATATGAGCACCAAAGGCCAGGCGACCTACTTCAGTAAATGACTATACCAGAGTGGAAATGCGAACGCATTACTATGGACTTTGTAGTTGGGTTGCCGCAGACCTTGCAGAAGTTTGATGCAGTTTGGGTCATTATTGACAGGTTGACCAAGTCGACACACTTTATTCCGATTGTGAATACGTATACTTCGGAGAGGTTGGCCCAGATTTATATTCAGTAGATAGTTCGGTTGCACGGTGTGCCAATTTCCATCATATTAGATAGGGGCCTCAGTGTACTTCACATTTCTGGAGATCAGTACAGAGTGAATTGGGGACCCGCGTAGAGCTCAGCACAGCCTTTCATCCGCAGACCGACGGGCAGTCGGAGCGGACAATTCAAAATTTAGAGGATATGCTTAGGGCATGTGTGAACTTTGGAGGTCAGTGGGATAGTTTCTTGCCTTTGGCCGAGTTTTCTTATAAAAACAATTACCAATCCAGCATCGAGATGGATCCATTTGAGGCTTTATACGGACGGTGATGTCGTTCTCCCATCGGATTGTTTGAGCCAGGTGAGGCTAAGTTACATGGTACTTATTTGGTAAAGGATGCCTTGCAAAAGGTAAAATTAATTCAGGAGCGACTTCGTACAGCACAGTCCAGGAAGAAAAGTTACACGGAGCAGAAAGTGCGTGATTTATCGTTTATGGTAGGTGAAAAAGTTCTCTTGACGGTTTCGCCAATGAAGGGAATCATGATATTTGGGAAGAAGGGCAAGTTGAGACCAAGGTTTATAGGCCCATTTGAGGTGTTGAGACGAGTTGGGGAGGTTGCTTACGAGCTTGCTTTGCCTCCCAGCCTATTAGGAGTTCATCCGGCTTTCCATGTATCTATGCTCCGGAAGTATCATGCCGACCTATCTCATGTGTTAGACTTCAGCACAATTCAGCTAGATATGAGCTTGGGTTATGAAGAGGAGCCAATTGCCATTGTTGATAAATGGGTTCGTCAGTTGAGGTACAAGAATATTATTGTATTAAAAGTCCAGTGGTGGGGCCAACCAGTCTAGGAAGCGACTTGGGAGGCCGAGGAGGACATGCAGAGCAGATATCCACACTTATTTAGCACTCGAGGTAAAATTCTAAACCCGTTCGAGGACGAACGTTTGTTTAAGAGATGGAGAATGTAATGACCCAACCGGTCATTTTGACTTTTAGAACTCCATCACCCTAAACAAAACTCCCCGTATGTGCTTTTATTAATTTATGACTTGCAGGGATGATTTGTTCGGTATTTGGAAGTGTTCGGGTTGAAATCGAAACACTTGGTTCCTTAGTTTGGCTTTAAAGGCCCAAGTTTGACTTCTGTCAACATTTTGAGAAAACGACCCCGGAATCAAGATTTGACAGTTCCAATAGTTTTGTATGATGATTTTGAGAAAACGACCCCGGACAACCCGGGAGCGTTTCAGCGCTTAATTGTGAAAATCAACTATTTGAAGGTTTAATTTTCTTTAAATTTGGTTTGGAGTAGGTTTTGGAGTAATTAAGGTTCGTTTGGAATTTAGAGCCTGAGAATAGCTCCATATGGTGATTTAAGACTTGCACACAAAATTTGGTGTCATTCTGAGTAGTTTAAGTATGTTTCGGCGCGTTCGGAGTAAGTTTGAAAAATTTAACAATTCTAAGTTGAATCAATTTGGTTTGAGGTATGATTCTTAGTTTTGATGTTGTTTTACACGTTCCGAGGGTTCGCGCAAGTCCGTTAGATAATTTCAAACTTGTTGGTATGTTCGAGCGGGGCCCCGGGGGCCTCAAGGGTTAAACGGACAAGGCTCGGACCAAGTTGGAAATTAAGAGCCAAAGTTGAAGCTCCCAGTTGTTGTCAGAATCGCACCTGCACTTGGCCAGCCGCAGGTGTGAGAGATGAGTAGAAGAAGCAGCTTGAGCCGCAGGAGCGAGCCTGGCTAGCCTTGGGTTCTTCCGTAGAAGCGGACTGTGGTCCATACAATCGACGCCGCAAACGCGGCCCAGGCACCGCAGATGCGGAAATACTATCTGGGCAGAACCTTAAAAAGGGATGAGGCTCTGTCATTTTTAGCCCGTATTTCCTCTATTTGTGGATGATTTTGGAGCTTTTTGAGAGGTAATTTCAACTAGCAACTTGAAGGTAAGTTAATTCTACACACTTTGAGTTAAATAGATAGATTATAACCTACAAATTATGGAAATCAAGGGTTAGAGGAAAAACCTAGATTTGTATAAAAATGAGACTTTAGCCACGAAAATGGTTATGGAATTGGATGGAAATTATATATTTGAGTTCTTGAAGTTATGGGTAACAATTTCCTCTGAATATTTTCGGAATCCAGGCATGTGGGCCCGGGGTAAATTTTAGGAATTTATCATTTTTGGACAGGGTAATTAATGTAATAGTCTAATTTCAAATTTTTGAGCATGTATTAATTATTTTATATAATTTTTGGATAGTTTCGGATTTTTCGGCACCGAATTGAGATTGTTTGCGATATTGTGGTCGGGAAGTGGGATTTGAGACAAGGTAAGTCTCTTCCCTAACCTTGTAAGAGAAAATTTACTCCCTAGGTGATTCATATTAATAATTGCTGCTAATTGTGGGGACTACGTACGCACGAGGTGACAAGAGCCCGTGCGTAGGTACTAATTATGTTAATGTCCGGGTAGTTTAGGATTCAAATCATGAATTACTTGTGATAATTGCTCCTTTTATTTAATTAAATTACTGGAATTATATTGCAAATTATTTGAGGAAATAGTAAAAGATCAAAACTTCATATACTCAAAATTTTGTGTAAATTATTGAATTGTTAATAGAGATTGAACATCCTACGTATTAATTTTATAATAACTTCTCATTCTGGAAGTTCATAAGAAAATGTCCTCCTTTCTTGTGGAGCGGGCTGAATGTCTCGGTAGTATAGATACATCTATAGATCGCGCCGCACATCCCTCGGCAGTGTACACAACACTCTAGATCGGGTCGTACGACCTCGGCAGAATTCGTGCCTAATAATAATAATTATACGATATCTTGATACTTTAATTGCCGCTTGTGAAGTTAATTGATAAATTAGAAATCATTGGAATGTAAGGAATTAATTATTTTTACTTGTTTAGAAACTTATTGTTGTTCATCTAAAAATCATGTTTAATTAAATATTTCTATTATAATATTATTGACCCATAGTGAGTGTGAAAGTCGATCTCTCGTCACTACTTCTTCGAGATTAGGCTTTATACTTACTGGGTACACGTTGTTTACGTACACATGCTACGCTTGCTGCACTTTTTGTGCAGGACCTGAGACAGGTACTATCAAAGGACCTATCAGAGCGCACCCACGTTATCCAGAGACTTAGTGGTGAGCTGTCTTTCTAAGTTGTTCTGTAGCAACTAGTGCCTCTTCTTGTATTTGTATTCTGTCTATTTTATTTCAGACAGTATTTAAAAATTTTCATAATCTACTATATGCTCATATACTCATGACACCAGGTCTTGGCACACAATAGTAGAATTTTTGGATTTAATTATTTTTACTTGGGTTTTAATTTATCTTATTTCTCACATTGTCTTAACTGTTTTGCAAGTACTCTGAGTTTTATTACTCGGATAATTTTTAAAGAAATGAATATATTGTTAAATCATTAGTTGGCTTGCCTAGCTGGGATGTTGGGCGCCATCACTACCTATAAGTGAATTTGGGTAGTGATATATGACTTGTACTGCCTGTTTTGGGATTGTAAGTTTTGTATAGAGATTTCTATTTCGTATTTGTGCGACGTTAGTTAAATAAATGTTAGTTTTACCTAGTCCTTAAGACTAGATGTCATCACGACATCCTACGGAGGAAAATTTGGGCCATGACATCATAGAACACTCAATTTATAGGTGTTGCAGACTTGATTTACTGTAGGTATTACATTACTGTCCTTGATTTATTGTAGAAGATGACTTTCCATTGTATAGTCTTTTTATTGCATTATTGTGTCTGTGCCAGAGTCTTTCTTTTGATTCCTCGCTATTGTTGTCTTTTTATTTGTTTTATTCTTGCTATTATGGCGATTGTCTACTTTTACGTGTCAAGGTTATGTAATGCTATTGAATGAAAAACCATTCCTGAATCATCATTTGGGTCTTGAGCATCTTGATAACTTATTCCTGAGGCATCATTTGGGTCTTGAGCATCTTGATAATTTAAATTATTATCTTCTCCCGAGCTCTAGATATTTCTGGTCTGGGATTTCTGATCATATGTTTGTCTTGCTTCTCCTTATCTTGAAAGAAGTTTTCTAATATTTGTTTAACTATATCTTCTATTTTCTCACTGTTTTTTCTTTTTTGAGATTATTCCTTTCTTTATTAATGCTTCTCCTTGTACCAATGTTCTAGGTAGCCTTCTTCTTGTTTGGCTTGATGAACATTCATCTTCACTTTTTGGCAAAGTGGCAGCCATAAACAGATTTGATAAGTCTTTACCGGCTATCGTTTGAACCGAACTAGTTGTATCTCTATCCGATACAGTGGATTTCATTGCATTCATTGGAGAATGCACACCCTTCTCATCCATTTTATTTTGAAATTGACATGGAGAACTCAATTGTTTTGGACTACACCTTTGCTGAGATACAACTTGAGTCCGGGGTTACGCTAACTCAAACTTTACTGCTTGGACTTTATGTTCTAATACTTTCACCAGCACCACTAGTCTTGCTTTTTCTTGTACTAAAGAATCGTTCTTTTGGTTGAGTCTCTTGATTGCTTCAGTCATTGATGGACAATGATCACAAAATATTATCTTGTATGTATCTTTTTAAATATTATATTGAGTAAGTTTTTCTGGATTTTTTCTGAGTTTTGGAGAGATATAGTAATTTGATCCTAATATACCCCTTGCATAGTCTAATGCTTTAGTAAAATCATTAAAATCTTTAAAAAGAGGTTTCTCAAAATCTTTTATAGAGTCTAAAACTTCTAACCAAGTCTGCAAAATACCATTTGTCTTACCATGTATTACAACATAATATTTAAATTTTCTTTCTTGGCTCTTGTCTGTAAAATATTGGCATAAAACATTTAGAACTACTATAAAATATTTAGTGTCTTTTTTATTATATGCTATCCATAAATTATCTATCATGCATCTTTGTGGTCTATCTATTATACATTCTACTAAAACTCTAATTGACATATTTGAAGGCAGAAAGAATATTAAATTATGTTTTCCGAACCATATTCTATCCATACTAGTATGTTCTACTAATGCTTGTGGCTTAAATTGAAGATTACTTAACATTGTCTGAATATATGTGTCTGAGGGTGAGGCTTTGACGCCCTTTCCCTTATCTTCAGTCTTGGGGGTTGTTAGTCTCATGCTGTCAATGCAAAACATGTCTATTAGTTAACAATAATTTTTAACCTACTTAGCTGGTCTGCTAAGTTATTATCCTTTCCTTTAATATGTTCAAATATTAAATTATAGATTGATATAAGATCAACGAAGTTCAACCATTTTCTTCTACTGCTATTCTTTTTATTTATCTTTTGGTGGAACTTTACTATAGCTTCACAGTCAGTTCTAATTAATATTTATGGTTTATTTAATATATATAGTCTGAAGGTGTTTAGTCCATAGATTACAACTAATATTTCTGCATCTATACTGCTCATATTTCCTTTTTCTTTATATTTACCGCTTTGGTAAGCACATATTGTTTCTTCACTTTTATCACTATGTTTATTGGGTTTTGCTTTTAGAACTACTCCTCATCCTTCAAAACTTTCATTTGTTTCTATAATTAAATAGCCTGTCTCTAAGGTCATTTTGAGATCTAATACGTCGTTCGACAGTTTGAGGCCTTGAGTAGCTTCACTTTATGTTTTATGACTTGTACGTATTGTCAGAGTTGAATTTCGGGAAGTGTGCATTTGATTTGAAAAGAAAATTATAATTTTGGAAACTTTAAGTTGGAAAAACATTGACTAAGGTTTGACTTTTGAGAAAAAGGCCTCGGAATCGGTATTTGAAGGTTCCAATAGGTTTGTATGATGATTTTGGACTTGGACGTATGTTCGGGTTGATTATCGGACCACCCAGGGTTGGCATTTTGGAATTTTAAGAAATTCTTAAGTTTTAATCGAAATGAATTTTGATGTTATTGATATCCGTTCGGAGTTCCGGGCCTTGAAATAGGTTCGTATTATGATTTTTGACTTGCACATAAAGTTTCGTGTCATTCTAAGATGTTTGAGTGTAATTCGAGCGCATTCGGCGAAGTTTGAAGGTTGGAAAGTCTAAAGAAAGTTTTGGCCGTTGATTTGTAATTTTGATGTTGTTTGACGTTATTTGATGTTTAGACTAAGTCCGTATGATGTTGTGGGATGTGTTGGTATGTTTGGACGGGCTCCTAGGGGCCTCAGGTGTGAATCAGATTGGAAACTGATCGAGTTTGGACTTGGAAGAACTACTGAAGCTTAAGGCTTCTGGTGTGATCGCACCTGCGAGGTTATGGCCACAGGTACGAGACCAAAGAAGCGGCCCAAGAGTCGCAGAAGCGGTAGGGAGTGAGGCTGGATGGGATTCACAGGTGAAAGGTATTTTCCGCACCAGGGGCTCGCAGATGCTGGGGGAGAAGCGTAGAAGCGAAAGTGGTCTGAGGCAGGATGATCGTAGGTGCGGGTGTTGTAGCGCACCTGCAGAGCTGTAGGTCCGATCATGGGCACACAGGTGCGAAGTGGTGCTCGAGCTGGGGAGTCTGCAGGTGCGGAGGATTTTCGTAGAAGTGGATGCGCACCTGCGGTTAGATGGACGCAGAAGAGGAAAAAACTATCCTTAGGGGAAGCCACATTATTTGAGGAAGCTTCCCCAAAAGCGAAGCGACAACAACGGTTACTATTCCGCAGGTGCTGGGGAAGCGCTGGGCAGAAATGATATTTATACGGAATTTGACCCATTTTCTTTCATTATCTCTTGGCGTGGGCGATGTTTGGAGAGCTTTAAGTGGAGAATTTCATCATCGATGTCAAGGTAAGTAATTCTCACATATTATGAGTTAAGTACATGGTTTATATGTAGATTTGAACATGGAAATGAGTAGAAATTTAGGATTCTGGTAAAAACATTAGAGATTGGTATTTTTGGATTTTTACCACAAAATTGGTCATGGTATTGGAAATAAATCATATATTTGGGTTCGTAATGTTATGGGTAACGTTTATCTTTGAGCAATTTTGGAATCCGAGCATGTGGGCCCGAGGGTCGACTTTATTGACGTTTAGAGCGGAGTTGGGGGATTGTTATGAATCGATTAATTATGGGTAATAGAGTATATATTTATGGATTTTCACATTTGCTTGATTAGTTTTGGAGAGATGGGCATCGATTTGAGGTGTTCGAGAGGTGTTCGAGCCGGTCATGGAACTTCGGAACGAGGTAAGTCTCCTGTCTAACCTTGTGAGGGGGAAATTACCCCTAGGTGATATTATTGTTAAGTGCAACCAGTTGTGAGTGTTACGTACGCACGAGGTGATTAGAGGTCGTACGTAGCTAAAGCATGTTTATGTCCCGGTACACTTAGGACTTTATCATGTAATAATTGAATTATTTGAACACGTTCTGCTGGCTTAATTAATTAAAGTTATAACTGAATTTAATTTAGAAATAAGTATATGTATACTAGGCCGAGCCTTAACACTTTGAGTTATGGGTGAGTTACTTGAGAAACGGTAAAGATTATATTCATTTTGTGCTCATGTACTGTATTGTAAACACGTGTCTCGTAATTCGGTAACTTCCATCATTTCTTGTGGAGATGGTCGAATGCCTAGGCAGTATAATAGATGCATCTATGGTTCATGTCGCTAGACCCTCAGCAGCGTACATATTATTCTGGATCGGGCCGAACAACCTTGGCAGAATCGTGCGTTATATTCACGAGATAAACCTTCCACTGATGTCCGACATTTTTATGGTATTCCTTATTTGTTTGATATTGACACTTGGAGTTTTATGATTTGTTTATGTAGAATACAAGATCGAGAAATATATACTTTAAAAAAATATTTGGAAGATTATAAAATTTACATATTTACCCCACTGTCACTATGCACTTCATATCTGTTATGAATTATTATATTATTTTATTGGACCTCTAGTAAGTGTCGATGTCGACCCCTCATTACTACTTTTCTGGGGTTAGGCTACATACATACTGGGTATGCGTTGATTTATGTACTCATGCTGCACTTCTACACTAAATGTGCAGGATCTGACATGTTCATTTGGTGATCATCTTGGCGCGTAGGCGCATCCGTTGAGTAGACTTTATGTGAGCTGCAATCCATGCTATGCATCGCAGTCCACCGAGTCTCCATTGTACTATTTAATTTATCTTGTCTTATGTACAATCCTGACAGATGTTGTATTACTATTGTACTCTTTAGAAAATGCCCATGCACTTATGACACTAGGTTTTGGGGTTATTCTAGTCGATGCTTAGGGTTTTGTATATTATTATCGCCTTTCATTGCTTTTCTAAATTCCAAATCTTGTACGTTCCCATGACGTAGAAGTGTAAATCCCCATTTCTTTTTAAAATTTGTGATTTCGGAAGTAATAAAATGAGTAATCAAATTGGTAAATCACCGTTGGCTTGCCTGACGGCGGCATTAGGCGCCATCACGACCTATAGTGGCTTTTGGGTCATGACAACTTGGTATCAGAGTATTAGGTTCACTTAGGTCTCAGGAGTCATGAGCAAGTCTAGTAGAGTCTTGCGGATCGGTACAAAGACGTCTAGGCTTATCTTCGGGAGGCTACAGGGCTGTTAGGAGCATTTCCCTTCTTGATTTCGCTTCGTGCAATCTAATTCCATTGGAGCTTATGCCTTTATTTCCTTCATACTCAATCATATACGACGTGGAGCACTTGTTATAAATTGGGAATTAATTAGTTGTAATGATACTGCAATGTGTTGTTTTATGTTTTTCCTTGCGTACACGAGCGAGTTGTTATCATCATTTTGTGGAAGAGGAGGGGGGGTTCTGCCGTTTCATGCCCTGTATCAGTAGTACCTATGGTTTTGTTGCTATGCACATATTGCTATGATGTTCATGCATTTTTATCACGCAGTGTTGGTGTTATGGTAGGGTTCTTGTCTATGTGATGAGGCAGTGAACGACTCGAAAGGATGATTTCTCAGTGCTTGGTTTAGGGGTACAATATTTAAATCTAGCGGAGGAAGGACAATCGGTCTATGAATGCTCAGGCTTTGGTTGATGTAGTAGCGAGACTTGATATTTTCGAGTGTGGTGGAATTCTAATTTGTGATGAGATGTCGTCATCTTTGTTTGAACGCAATAAGGTTCGCCGGTGTTATGGTCTTCTTTGATTTGCCTTCGGGGTAGGGTGTTGTGAAATGGCACCTAAGAAATGGTTGTTAGAGATAGCGGTGTTTAGCGATTCAGAATCGAATTGGTATTTCTAATGTTGATGGCTCGAGAAAGATGATCTTCTAGGAGGTTTAGAGTTGGTAGCAATTCATTAGTTTCAGTGCTACAGGTATGGATCTGATTTGAGGCAAAATTTGGGCAGCGAAGTATAAGGGATGACATGGTGGGAAGTGTCTCACGATGGTTGAATTACTAGCAGGTCAAGTATGAAAAGCATAGGTCGAGAAGTTGCTTAAAGGAGATGGTTTAACCGAAGTAAGAGTGGCAGATTAGCATATGGATTTTGTTGTAGGATAGTCGCGTGTCTTGAGAAAGTTTAGAGCGGTTTGGGAATCATGGTGGAAAAGTGACTAGGTCTACGGATTTTATTCGGGATGGTGGCTACTGTATTGGGGAAACATTGAATATGATAGAATAGAGTTTGCATGAAATGAAAAGGGGTGTGAAAACTTGATTATCGTTGGGATGCAACATGACTTCGAGTTTGGAATGTATTGTAGGACTTTTAGTTCATATCAATGGTGAATGAACATACTTGTAAAACTGGTGGATGAGCACAGGATCACGAGGGTTTACCGATTTTGTGGTAGTTGTACCCAGTGTTGCGTCATTGGGAGATATCGGTATGGAATTCCACATGTGGGCTATCTCACGTGGACAGGTCAACGATTTTGTAATTTAGATGAAGTTTCTACGAATAGTTCTACTTATTACGAAGCGGAAGGTAAAGTATACGATTATGGCTGATAATTCAAAATGTTGATGAAACGTTTAATAAGAAACTACAAGAAATTTGGAGGGTTGACGATGCCAGATCATGGTAATTGAGAAGGAGAAATCCTTGCAGGTTCTAGGTTTATATAATTTTAGCTTAAAGCTAAGTGGGCGAGCCCCACCATCTATAATTGGATCATGTGGTTGTCTGCATGTGCGGTTTCTCATTATCGGTTTATTGGTGGGTCATTATGACTAAGGAAAGAAAACAACAGGGGTAATTCGAGCAAAGAAATTGATAAATGTGCACTATATTCCGCCTTATCGATTCATGTGCAGGTTTTGGGAAGACTCAAAGTTTATGCTTCTTATGGATGTCATGTACAAGGAAACGAATTCAGCATGTTGCTTCTTTGAGAGGGTGTTCATGTGCCAGCAGAGCGTTGAAGTTTGGTTATATTCGGGATAAGGTTAGAGTGGGTGACTCTCAATAACGGTCCTTGTAGGTTTAAGAATTAAAGTGCAATGCCTAAGGATTTCGGGTTCATGGTATGGTTAAGGACCAAGTTTTCACAGTGGATTATGAATGCGACTTGAAATGTTCTATGTTATCATTGGGTATGCGGTGTAGTACTGGAGGAAAGGAAGAAATAACTTCAGAATCGTGGAAGTTCTTGCAGAATTGGTGTATCAGTTGGAGATGCTAGTGTGCGCATAAGGAGAGTATGAGATGGTTCATGAGTATTGAGATGATGTGGTCTCGTGATCCGGGCCACTCACTATGAGTGCGGATTTGGTTTTTTACGTTGTTGAATTGAGCTATTATTATTTCTAAGGCAAGGCGAGAGTGAATTCGAAGAAGTTGGGTCGGTTTGTGATGGCTGAATTAACATGATTGTGGCAAAGAGCAGTTCCTTCAACGCGTGAAGTTATACTTGTGGTTAGTGGTTGTACGTACGAGCATGACATCCGCCACAACTTGATTTATTTGGGAGGTATTTGATTCAAATGGACTTGTGGTGTAAGTGGATTCCGGAGGAGTCATGGCGATTTATACCACGACTTAAGGTTTGTATTTTTTGTGGTTTAGGAATTCAGTTGCGTGTTGCATTGGCTCTTCTGAAATGAGCTAAATGAAAGGTTTCTAGCCAATGAAGTGTTTATTCTACTAGTAGTTCAGGGGTTATGATGAATTTGTGCATTCTCACGTAGCGGCATAATAGGTGCAGTGAGTGGCATGTGAATTTGAAAGTTGAAGATCAAGGTTGCGGTTCGGAGTTGACAAAGATGTCACGTTCTCAAATGAGTAGGGGAGAATTCGGATGTTCAGAGTAAGCTGGCATTTTCTTTAGTGTCTCCTGAGAACGTCTTTTTGTGTAAGAGGATTGGTGTATTGATTTGCGGATTCTTGATTTTCTTTACCGAATTAGAATGGTTGGTGGTATGGATGTGTGGACTTTGCTACCTGGTGCGAAAGTTCATGGGAGAGTATCCCACGAGGAAATCTATATAAGTGGGACATGTTAGCCACATGACTGTTAAAGATTGAAATCAAGCATGGAGATTATGGTACTATCGTTAATGTGAGAGTTTATGCCTGGAAGGCGCTCTATTCCTTTGGTTATGAACTATGGGAGTTGTTCCAAATTGAGATAGCTTGATTATTCGCATATATGTTCAGGTCCCGTGTAGTTTGTAGTGTTATATGAGCAGGATGGCTCTCGAGATGCAGGTCATTTATCGCACCTTAGTTGTGCTTGGGTTTTGTGGGGTATTGCGCTATCCGTCTCCCAGAGTTGTATTTTTGTGCTTGGCATTCTTGTGGCCGATATTCGGTATCTCGTAGGTATAAGCAGTATGGCTTGATGAGTATTTCCATATTTATTATTATGTGTGGATCAGGTGGCACACCGTCACGGGTACGTTGTTTGGATCGGGTTGCATGCCGCAACAGTATCATGTGTGGATCGAGTTGCACTCCGCAACAGTATCATGTGTGGATCGGGTTTCATGCCACAACAGTGAGATGTTGAGTACGGTCCCCTATACTTATTTTTGTGTATTTGCTTCTCATTCTATGAGGAAGGTTCATAGCATCTCTTCGTCGGTTTTATTCGTTATGCGGGCCGGGTAGTTCCTTCTTTTCTAGAGTTCATTCTCCCTTATGTGTCATATTAAAGTTGTAGCTTGTCGATGTATTGATGGTGTCATATGTGATCTGGGTCGGCTTTTGATATAGCTTATTGCCTGAGCAGCTTGTATTGGGTGAGACGAGGTTATTCGACCTGGAACTAGTGCGATCGATGTTATGTAGGGTATATTAAAGAGAAAATGTCATTATTCAGTTCAGAATGAGGTAATGGTCCTTGTTAGGAAGAGAGACTCCATGATCTATTGATTCGGCAGTATTTTGAGAGTTGGAATAGGACTTATATGCATCACGAGGCATATATCGGGCATTAGATTCCTGAAAACTCTAGATATTGTGGTCGGAGGATGTTATTATGGGCAACCGACTTATGTGGTGCAGGGTGTGATGTCAACATAGGTGCATGATCATGTTTTGGTACAGTGTGCGGTAATGGAAACGGTGTTCATGTGTTAGAATCAGGTCTTGTAAAGAAATTCGAAAGTTGGGATTTGGTTCTAAAGCTTATTAGCTAAAGTTATAGGGAGGATCTTCAGTCTGGCTCGAGCTAATGTGCTCAACTGGGTTATGGTGGCATGGGTAGGTGCGCGAGGTATTAAATAGTGATTTTGGATAATGACAGAGAAGTCCCTAACACATTCGAGGACGAACGTATGTTTAAGTGGGGGAGAGTGTGACGACCCGACTAGTCATTTTGAGCTTTAGCGTATCGTTCGGTGGTTTGAGGCCTTGAGTAGCTTCACTTTATGTTTTATGACTTGTACGTGTGATCGAAATTGAATTTCGGGAAGTTCAGAGTTGATTTTGAAAGAAATGTATAATTTCGGAAACTTTAAGTTGGAAAACAAATTAACTAAGGTTTGACTTTTGAGCAAAATGCACCAGAATCGGGATTTGAATGTTCCAATAGGTTCGTATGATGATTTTAGACTTAGGCGTATGTTTGGGTTGAGTATCGGACCACCTAGGAGCAATTCGGCGCTATTATGGAAGGTTGACATTTTGGAAGAACAAGAAATTCTTAAGTTTGATTTTAAATGAATTTTGGTGTTATGGATGTCCGTTTGGAGTTTCGGGCCATGGAATAGGTTCATATCGTGATTTGTGATTTGTACGTAAAGTTTGGCATCATTTTGAGATGTTTGAGTGTAATTCGGACGCGTTCGGCGAAGTTTGAAGGTGGGAACGTTGAAACAAAGGTTTTGGCGGTCGATTTGAAATTTTGATGTTGTTTGATGTGATTCGAGGTTTCGACTAAGTCCGTACTGTATTGTGGGATGTGTTGGTATGATTGGACGGGGTTCAGGGGGCCTTGGGTGCGAATCGGATTGGAAACGGGGTGTAAAAATATAAAGAAATAAACTCATCAAGAAGTCAAGGGTTGTCATTGTATAGTATATATACATATTTTAAAAAACATTACCGAGTACTATAGTGTAATTTTCCGGTGAAGGGGTATCAGTTGACTCCCCTTTGGTGCATGTGGCTCCGCCACTGGGAGTGAGGCTGGGTGGGATTCACAGGTGCGAGGAATTTGCCGCACCTGCGGGCTCGCAGATGCGAGAAGCGCAGAAGCAGAAGTGGTATGATGCTGGATGATCACAGGTGTGGGTGTTGTAGCGCACTTGAGGAGGCGCAGGTGCGGTCATGGGCGCGTAGGTGTGGAATGGTGCTCGAGATGGGGAGTCCGCAGGTGCGGAGGATTTTCGCAGAAGCGGATGCACACCTGCGGTTGGATGGACGCAGAAGTGGAAAAAGCTAGCCTTGGGGGAAGCCACATCTGCGAGGAAGCTTCTGCAGAAGTGGAGCCGCAGAAAAGGCTACTGTTCCATAGGTGTGGGGGAAGCGCTGGGCAGAAATGATTTTTATACGAGATTTGGTCCATTTTCTTTCATTCTCTCTTGGCTTGGGCGATTTTTGGAGAGATTTAAGTGGAGATTTTCATCATCTATGTCAAGGTAAGTTATTCCCACATATTGTGAGTTAAATACATGGTTTATATGTGGATTTGAACATGGAAATGAGTAGAAATTCGGGATTTTGGTAGAAAACCAAGAAATTGGTATTGTTGGATTTTTACCACGAAATGGCTCATGGAATTGGAAATAAATCATATATTTTGTTTTGTAATATTTTGGGTAAAGTTTATCTTCGAGAAATTATGGAATCCGGGCACGTGAGCTCGAGGGTTGACTTTATTGACTTTTAGAGAGGAGTTGGGGATTGTTATAAATCAATTAATTATGGGATATAAAGTATATATTTATGGATTTGCACATTTGTTTGACTATTTTGGAGAGACAGGCATCAATTTGAGGTGTTCCAGAGGTGTTGGAGCCGGTCATGGAACTTCGGAGAGAGGTAAGTCTCCCGTCTAACCTTGTGAGGGGGAAACTAACCCCTAGGTGATATTATTATCAAGTGCAACTAGTTGTGGGTTCTACGTACGCACGAGGTGGCGGGAGTCCATAAGTAGCTAAAGCATGTTTATGTCCTGGTAGACTTAGGGACTTTATCATGTAATAATTGAATTATTTGAACTAGTTATGTTGGCTTAATTAATTAAAGTTATAATTTAATTTGATTTAGAAATAAATATATGTATACTAGGTCGAGCCTTAAGACTTTGAGTTGTGGGTGAGTTATTTGAGAAACGACAAAGATTATATTCATTTTGTGCTCATGTACTGTATTGTAAGCATGCGTCTCATAATTCGGTAACTTCCTTCTTTTCTTGTGGAGCGGGCCAAAAGTCTCGGCATTATAATAGATGCATCTATGATTCATGCCGCTCGACCCTCGGCAGTGTATATATTATTCTGGATCGGGACGAACGACCTCGGCAGAATCGTGCGTTATATCGCTAGTAGTCCGAATATTCACAAGATAAACCTTCCACTGATGCCCGACATTTTTATGATATTCCTTATTTATTTGATATTGGCACTTGGCATTTTATGAGCTGTTAAGGTAGAATACAAGATCGAGAAATTTATACTTTAAAAGAAATATTGGGAAGATTATGAATTATTATTTTTGTTATGAATTATTATATTATTTTATTGGACCTCTAGTAAGTGTCGATATTGAACCTTCGTCACTACTTCTACGGGGTTAGGCTAGATACTGATTGGGTATGCATTGATTTACGTACTCATGTTGTACTTTTACACAAAATGTGCAGGATCTGACAAGTTCATTTGATGATCATCTTGGCACGTAGGTGCATCTATTGAGGAGACTTTATGTGAGCTTCAATCCAGGCTATACATCTCAGTCCACCTAGTCTCCAACAAACTATTTATTTTATCATGTCTTATTTACATTTTGGACAGATGTTGTATTACTATTGTACTCCGTAGAAAAATGCTCATGCACTTGTGACACAGGGTTTTGGGGTTATACTAGTCGATGCTTAGGGTTTCGTATATTATTATCGCCTTTCATTTCTTTTATAAATTACAAATGTTGTACGTTCCCATGATTTAGAAGTGTAAATACCCTTTTTCTTATTAACATTTGTGATTTCAAAAGTAATAAAATGAGTAAACAAACTGGTAAATCAATATTGGCTTGCCTAACGACAGCGTGAGGCTCCATCACGACATTTGGGTCGTGATAATTTAAGTTAGGCTTTAATTTTTTGTACCAATTTGATATCTTATGTATTAAAATGGTTTTGTCCCGTAGAACGTGTCTTAACATATAAAGGTCCTACTATTTTGCCTAGATCTTTTATGAAACTTCTTGCGTAATTTACTATTCCTAGAAACCTTTGTAATTCTTTAGTATTGTCTAATTTGTGTGGCATTTCTAAGGCTTATTTAGCTATATGTGGTTGTAGTTTAATTTTTCCATCACTTAAAACTACTCCTAGGAAGTTTATATAACTTTTACATAATTCCATCTTCTTTTTACTAATTATTATTCCGTTATCTACGAATAGTCTGAAAATTGTTTGTAGATGTCCGAAGCGTTCCTTTATATCTTTACTGAATACTAATATGTCGTCTAGATATACTAAAATAAATCTTTTATATTCTCCAAATATACTATCCATTTTTCTTTGAAAAATAAGTGGAGTTGTTTTTAGTCCAAATGGCTTTACTAACCATTCGAAATGTCCTTCAGGGCAAGTGAATGTTGTCCATTCTATACTTTCTTCATGCATTTTTACTTTTCAATATCCTGATGTCACGACCCAAAATCTACTATAGGTCGTGATGGTGCCTAACGCCGCCTCAGGAAAGCCAATGGTGATTTATCAATTTAATTACTTCTGAAATCATAGATTTTAACAAGGAAGGAGATTTACACTTCTAAGTACATGGGAACGTTCAACATTTGCAGTTTATGAAAGAATTGAGAGGCATTAATAATGTACGAAACCATAAGCATCAACTAGTATAACCCCCAAAATCCAGTATCACAGGTGCATGAGCATTTTATAAGGAGTACAATAATAACACAACATCTATACAGAATATAAATAAGACGGGATAAAATAAATAGTACGATTAGGACTCGATGGACTGCGATGCGTAGCTTGGAATGCAGCTTACATAAAGCCTCCTCAACGGGTGCACCTACGTGCCAAGATGATCACCAAATGAACCTATCAGATCCTGCACATTTAGTGCATAAGTGCAATATGAGTACGTAAATCAATGCGTACCCAGTAAGTATCTAGCCTAACCCAGAGAAGTAGTGACGAGGGGTCGACATCGACACTTACTAGAGGTCCAATGAACTAATATGATAAATCATAAGAAGATATGAAACATATAGCAATAATGGGGTAAATCTGTAAGTTACATAATCTTCCAAATATTTCTTTTAAGGTATGATTTTCTGAATCTTGTGTTCTACCATAACGTCTCCGAAAATTTCAAATGCCAATATCAAATAAATAAGGAGTACCATATAAAATGATGGGCATCAGTGGAAAGATTATCTCGTGAATATTCGGACTACTAGCAATATAACGCACGATTCTACCGAGGTCGTTCGGTCCAATCCAAAATAATGTGTACATTGCTGAGGGTCGAGCGGCACGAACCATAGATACATCTATTATACTGATGAGGCGTTCGGCCCGCACCACAAGAAAGAAAGAAAGTTATCGAATCACGGGACATGTGCTTACAATATAATACATGAGTACAATGTGAATATAATCCTTTACCATTTCTCAAATAAATAGCCAACAACTCAGGGTGATAAGGCTCGGTCTAACATATATGTATGTATTTCTAAATCAATTTAATTATAATTTCAATTAATTATGCCAGCAGGATGGATTCAAGTATTTCAGATATTACATGGTAAAGTCCTAACTCTACCCGGACATAAACATGCTTTAGCTACGTACGGACTCTCGTCACCTCGTACGTACGTAGTACCCACAACTATTAGATCATAACAATTACATCACCTAGGGGATAGTTTCCCCCTCACAAAGTTAGACAAAAGACTTACCTTGGTCCAAAGATCCATAACCGGCTCCAACGCCTCTCTAACTCTTCAATTCCAAGCAAAATGTTCTGAAACTACTCAAGCAAAGTGCAATTCAATCAAAATTTGCCCCAATGCTTATAATTTAACAATTTATAACAATTTCCAACTCCGCTCGAAAAGTCAATAAAATCAACCCTTGAGCCCACGTGCCCGGATTCCAAAACTTTTTGAAGATAAACATTACTCATAACATTACGAACTCAAATGTATAATTTATTCCCAATTCCATTTCAATAATCATGGTCAAATAAAAAATTATCAGTTCTAGGTTTTTCCTCTTTAAAACCCACAATTTCCATGAAATTCCATATATTTCCATGTAAAAATCCGTATATAATCCAGTATATAACTTGCAATAGGTGGGAATCACTTACCTCATGTTGCTCGATGAAAACCCCTCAAAATAGCTCCTCAATTTCGGCCAACCCAAGAAAAAATGAGAGAAATGAGAGCTAGGTCAATTAAAAAGCACCACTGCCCAGCGATCATCGCACCTGCAGCCACTTGACCGTATGTGCGATCCAACCATCGAATCAGTGAACACCCCACTGCCCCCTGCGGTTCGCTTTTGCGGACAAGGTTCCGCTTCTGCGAGTCTGCTTTTGCGGATGTTTCTCTGTTTCTGCGAGTCTTCATCCTTGGTCCCATTCCGCTTCTGCGCTCCAATGCCCACATATGTGAGCTCTCAGGTGTGGTAAATTCCTCGCACCTGCAGATCCATACAACCTCAGACCCAACCACTTCTACAACCACTGGGCCGCTTCTACGGTCTCGCACCTATGGCCATAAACTCGCAGGTGCGATCGCACCAGAAGCCTTAAGCTTCGGTAGTTCCTCCAAGTCCAAACTCGATCCGTTTAAAATTTGATTCGCACCAGAGGCCCCCGGGACCCCGTCCAAACATACCAACACATCCCAAAATAAAATACGGACTTAGTTGAAACCTCGAATCACGTCAAACAATATCAAAATTATGAATCGGCGATTGAAACCTTCCTTTAATCTTTCAAACATTCAAACTTCACCCAACGCATCCGAATCACACTTAACATCCCGGAATGATGCCAAATTTTGTGTGCAAGTCATAAATCACTATATTATCCTATTCCAAGGCTCGTAACATCGAATGGACATCTATAACACCAAAATTCATTTCAAAGCAAACTTACGAATTTCTTAAACTTCCAAAATGCCAACCTTCCATTATAGGCGCTGAAATGCTCTCGGACAACCCGATTCTCAACCTGAACATACACCCAAATCCGAAATCATCATACAAACCTATCGGAACCTTCAAACCCTGATTCCGAGGTCTTTACTCAAAAGTCAAGCTTTAGTCAATTTTTCCAAATTAAAGCTTCCAAAATTAGAATTTCCTTTCGAAATCAACTATGAACTTCTCGAAACTCGATTCTGACCACACGTACAAGTCATAGCACCTGAAGTGAAGTTACTCAAGGCCGCAAACCGCTGAATGACATACTAGAGCTCAAAATGATCGGTCGGGTCGTTACATCTGATTTACAATCGAATTTGCTAAATATCTTCTTTCCTTGTATTCTTTCTATTAACTATGTTTTATCAGGTAACTTATATCCGTCTGTTTTAGTATTATTATTAAGCCTTTTATAATTTATTACCATTTTTGCCTTTCCTCTTAATAAAGAGGTAGATCTCTTTATTACACCTAAATTCATAAGCTCTTTAATTTGAATTTTAAAATCTTCCAAATCTTGATTTTTGGATTCTATTGAGGTTGTCTTGATTATATATTCTGGATTTATTATGTCTAATTTAAACATAATTTTATTATTTTCCCAGTGTTTTAAAGGTTGTTCTCTTTTTATTTCTATTTCATTTAATATCTTTATTATATTGTCTAAATCCTTTTGATTTTTTATTTTTCGTATTTTTTCTATACTAATTCTATAATTATATAACTTTGTTTCTACATCTATCAAGGTGTAATCTTTTTCTAATATATCTTGATTTTCATCATCTTCTAATAGAAACACTTTAGATTCTTCCTTTATTTTACAACATGTATTTTTATTTTTACATTCTTAACATTCCTTTTGTTTTCCTTGCAGGTCTTTTTGTTCTGATTTAAAGGGTTTTCTTATTCTAGTTTCAGTATTTATTGTTTGTACTGGTGTATGAGTAATATTATTAAAAAATATTACTTCATCTCTACTGAGTAAACAACTGCCATTAAATAACTCATGTCGAGACTCGATATGTTACGGATCGTAACATAGAATGCAGCTCACCGTAAAGTCCCCACAAATACCATGCCCTTGCGCCTAGAGCACCACCAGAAACATATATATACCTGCACAATAAGTGCAGGAAGTATAGCATGAGTACGTAAATCAACGAGTACTCAATAAGTATCTATCCTAACCCCAGAGAAGTAGTGCCGAGGCGTCGACATCGACATTTACTAGTGGTCCAATAAGACAGGTACAGTAAGAAGTAAATAAATATGGGAAGAGCATTTAAACGGTATGAAAAAATATAAATACGAGATACAATCCTCCTCTGAACGGTAAACTCAAGCTCTCACTAAGCAGTTACCTCCTCAATCAGAGTATATATATAATGGACCTCGCCAGATAGGTCGTCACACTTCAAATCAGGAAAAACTCAAAGATACACTAGCTTCTTGTCAAATATTATGCACAATTTCATAATAGTATTTTATAGAAATGCCGAGGCGTACAGCCTGATCCCCGTCAATAACATGAATTAAGCTACGTACGGACTCCCGTCACCTCGTGCGTGCGTAACCCCCCAAACAAGTATCACATATCAAATACATCACCTAGGGGTAGTTTTCCCCTCACAGAGTTAGACAAGAGACTTACCTCGCTTTGAAGTTCCATAACCGGCTCCAACGCCACTCAAACACCTCAAACTGATGCCCGTCTCTCCAAAATTAGTCAAACAATGTGCAAACCAATAAAAGTGTACTCTAATACTCAATATAAATCAATTCATAACAATTCCCATCTTCGCTCGAAAAGTCAATAAAATCCATCCACGTGCCCGGATTTCGAACATTTTCGAAGGTAAACTTTACCCATAACACTACGAACTCAAATATATGATTTATTCCCAATTCAATGTACAATTTCATGGTCAAAATCCAGAAATATTAAATTATAATGTTTCTACCAAAATCCCAAATTTCTACTAATTTTCATGTTTAAATCCATATATAAACCATGTATTTAACTTGTAATAGGTTGGAGTCACTTACCTTTTGTTGCTTGATGAAATTGCCGTCAATATGGCTACTCAAATTCGGCTAACCCAAGTGAAAAATGAAAGGAGAAGAGCCAAATCCCATTCTTAAAACAACTTTACCCAGCGACATTTATGCATCTGCGGCTTTAATCTCGCACCTACGCGAACCCAAGCCAGGTCGCCGGTCGCACCTGCGGTGCCTGATGCGCACCTGCGCCTCCGCTTCTGTGGGCCTCCGACGCTTCTGCACCCGTGCACCTGCGCGACCATGTCCGCTTCTGCGGTTCAGGCCTTCTTGGTCAACCTCCACTTCTGCGCTCCATCGGCCACATCTGCGATCACGCAGGTGTGGGAATTTCTTTGCACCTACGACCTCTGCCCAAATCACCTCCAGCCGCTTTTGTGGTTCATGGCCTTGCTTTTGCAAGGTCGCTTCTGCGATGAAGATTCCGCATAAGCAGCTGCACCAGCAACAAAAAATCTCCAACTTTACCTTAAGTCCAAAATCCGATCCGTTAACCATCTGGAATCCACCCGAGGCCCCACGAGACCTTGACCAAACATACCAACGCATCCCAAAACACATTACGAACTTAGTTATGACCTCAAATCACGCCAAACAACTTTGAAACTAAGAATATACGATCGAACTCCTTTAAACTTTCAAATTTTCAAACTTCGACGAACGCGCCCGAACCATACCAAAACATTCTGGAACGACGCCAAACTTTGCGTACAAGTCAAAAATCACAATACAAACCCATTCCAAGGCTCCGAATCCCAAGCAGACATCAATAACACCAAAGCCCACTTCAAACCAAACTTAGAAAATTCTTAAACCTTCAAATTGACAACCTTCCATAATAAGCGCCGAAATGGTTCCCGGTGATTTGATACTCAACCCGAACATACGCCCAAGTCCGAAATTATCATACGAAACTATCAGAACCTTCAAATCCTGATTCCGAGGTCATTTACTTAAAAGTCAAACCTTACACAATTCTTTCAACTTAAAGCTTCCGAAATTAGAATTTTCTTTCCAAATAAACTCTGAACTTCCCGAAATTCAATTCCGACCACATGTACAAGTCATACTACCTGAAGTGAAGCTACTCAAGGTCTCAAACTGCCAAACAACGTGCTAGAGCTCGAAACCATAGGTCGGGTTGTTACATTCTCCCCCACTTAAACATACGTTCATCCTCGAACGTGCCAAGAACTGTTCCGGAGTTGTCCAAAATCACTGTTTAACACCTTGTGCACCTACCCGTGCCACCACAACCCATTTGAGAACATTAGCTTGAGCCAGACTGAAGATCGTCCCTTTTATTTGGTCAAAAAGCCTTAGAACCAAACTCCAACCTCTTAATTTCTTTACAAAACCTGATCCTAACAAATGAACACCATATAAATCACTACACACTGTACTCAAACATGATCATGCACCTATGCTGAAATCACACCGTGCATCACATAAGTCGGTTGCTCATAATAACATCCTCCGACAACAATAGCTACAATTCCACGAACCCGGTACCCACGATACACCTCATAACATATATAAGCCCTGTTCCAACCCTCGTAATACTTCCACGGTGGAGGTAATGCGTATAAACTAAAAACCACCTGCCGAATCAACAAGTCATGGAGTCTCTCCTCCTAACAAGGACCATTACCTCATTCTGAACTGAATAACAATATTTGCTCTTTAATATACCCTACATAACTCCGATCGCACTGATCTCAGGTCCAATAACCTCATCTCACCCAGTACAAGCTGATCAGGCAATTAGCCATCTCAAACACTGCCAAGAACATTATATGATTCCAACAATGCGCCAACAAGCTACAAACGTGAATGCAATACATAAGGAAAAACAAACTCTGGAAAGGAACTATCCAGTCCGCGTAATGAATAAGACGGTCGAACAAACGCTATGAACCATTCTTAGAGAATGAGAAACAAAATACACAAGAATAGATATAGGGAACCATACTCATCATCTCACTGTTGCGGCATGCACCTCGATCCACACATGATAACATTACGGCATGCAACCTGATCCAAACATGGTACCGTTGCGGCATGCAACCCGATCCAAACAACGTACCCGTGGAGGTGTGCCACCTGATCCACACGTAACAATAAATAAGTACATACCTATCAAACCAAAATGCTTATACCTACGAAATATTGAATATAATCTACAAGCACGCCAAGTGAAAACATACAACTCTGGGGAGACGGATAGCGCAATACGCCACAAAACCCAGGCACAACTAAGGTGCGATAAATGACCTCATCTCGGGAGCCATCCTGCTCATATAACACCACAAGCTACACGAGACCTCAACACATGTGCGAATAATCTACCCGAAACAACTCCCACAGTACACAACCAAAGGAATAGAGTGCCTTCCAAGCATAAACTCTCACATTAACGATAGTACAATAATCTACATGCTTGGTTTGAATCTTTAACAATTAAGTGACTAATATATCACACTTATACAATGTTCCCGTGGAATATGCTCCCACGACCTTCCACACCAGGTAGCAAAGTCTGCACCTCCACATCACCAACCATACTAATTAAGTAAAGCCAACCAAGAGTCCGTAAATCAATGCACAAAGCCTCTTACACAGGACACCGTTCTCAGGTGACACTAAAGAAAATTCAAGCTTACTCCGAACATCTGAATTGCTTCCTGCTCATCCAAGCTCATGACATTCTTGTCAACACCAAACCGCAACCTTTATCCTCAACTACAAATTCCCACACCGCTCACTGCACCTATCACGCCGCTACACGAGTGCAAGAATTCATCATAACCCCTAAACTACTAATAGAATAAACATTTCATTGGTTAGATTCTTTTCACTTAACTTACTTTGGAAGGACCATTGCAACACGCAACTGAATTCCCAAATCGTAGAAAATACAAACCTCGAGTTACGGTGGATGTCAAGCCCGCACGTACAACCACAAACCACACGTATAATTTCACACGCCGAAGGAACTGATCATTGCCACAATCATGCTGATTCAACCATTACTAACTGACCTAACTGCTTCCAATTTACTCTTGACTTGCCTTAGATATAATAATAGATCCATTCAAAAATGTAACAAACTAAATCCGCACTCATCCCAAGTGACCCGCATCACGAGACCACGTCGTCTCAATACTCATGGACCATCGCATACTCTCCTTACGAGTACAATAGAATCTCCAACTGATACACCCATTCTACAAGACATTCCACGAATCCGAAGCTAATTCTTCCTTTCCTCCAATACTATACTGTATACCCGATGATAACATAGAACATTCCAAGTCCCGTTCATAATCCACTGTGAAAACTTGATCCTTAACCACACAACGAACCTGAAATACTTAGGCACTGCACTTTTATTCTTGAACCCACTAGGACTGTTGTTGAGAGTCACCAAACTCCATCTCTATGCTAGCACATGAACACCCTATAAAAGAAGCAACTGGCTGAATTTGTTTCTTGTACATTACATCTACAAGAAGCATAAACTCTAAGTCTTCCCAAAACCTGCACCTGAATCGATAAGGCAAAGTATAACACACATTCATCAAGTTCCTTGCTCGAATTACCCTTGATGTTTCCATTTCTTAGTCATAAATAATCTACCAAGGCATCCAATCATAGACGGTGGGCTCCCCCACTTAGCTTTAAGCTACCATCATGTAATGTAGAGCCTACAACGATTCCTCTTTATCAATTACCATTATCTCGCACCATTAACCCGCAAAATTTCTCGAAGTCTTTTGTTAAGCTTTTTATGAAACATTTCGAATTATTGGCCATAATCGCATACTCGACCTTCTGTTGGGTAGTAAGTAGAACTCTTCATAGAAACCTCATCAAAATCACGCAACCGCTAAACTGTCCACAGGAGATAACCCACCTATGGTATTCCATGCCGACATCTTCCAACGACGCTGCACCGGGTACAACTACTACGAGTTCAGTAAACCCTCCCGAGCACATGCTCGTCCACCAACTGTACAAGTATGTTCCTTCCCCTTTGACATCAACTGAAAGTCCAACAATACCTTCCAAACTCAAAGTCATGTTACATTCGAAACGATAATCAAATCTTCACACCTCTGTTCATTTCAAGCAAACTCTTTTCTTCCATATTCAATATTTCTCCATACAGTAAAAACCATTCCATATATAATCTGTGGACTTAGTCACTTTCCACCATGCCTCCCAAATCACTCTAATCTTCCTCAAGTACGTGGCTATCCTACCATAGAATCCATATGCTTCTCTTCCACTCCCACTTCGGTCAAACCATCTCCAACTTCTCGACCTCTGCTTTTCATATTTGGCCTGGTAGTAATTCAACCACCGTGAGACACCTTCCACCATGTCCTTCCTCATCCTTCACTACCCAAAGGTTGCATTAAATCAAAATTCATCTCTGCAGCACCTGGACTAATAAATTGCTACCAACTCTAAGCCTCCTCGAAGATTATCTCTCTCGAGCCATCAACATTCGAAACACCGATTCGATTCTAAAATCGCTACACACCACCATCTCTGAAAACTGCTTCTTAGACACTATTTCACCATACCCTGCCCCGAAGGCAAATAAAAGAAGACCATAACACCACGAACCTTAATGCATTTAAACAAGGACGACAACACCAAATCAAAATAAAAATTCCACCACGCTCGAAAATCGCAAGTGTTGTTACTCCATCAACCGAAGCCTGAACATCCATAGTCTGATTGTCTTTTCTCTGCTGGAATTAAATATTGAACCTCTAAATCATGCACTGAGAAATAATCCTTTGAAGTCATTCACTGCCTCGGCACATAAACAAGCACTCTACCATTATACCAACATCGTATGATAAAAACACATGGACATCATAGCAATTTGTTCCTTGCCTCAAAACCATAGGCAATACGGATACAAGGCATGGAACGACATAACCCCCTTCCATAAGAGGACAATAATAACTTGCTCGAGTATGAAGGGAAAAACATCATTCACCACATCTGCAGTACTGTAATGACCCGGACGGTCATTTTGAGAGTATTAGCCTCGAGCCCCTATTTATTGGTCCCTTTATTTCATTCTGTGGTTATGTGACTTGTCGGGAGGCTTGGTTTTGTCACGACCCAAATCCTAACCTGTCGTGATAGCGCCTAACGTTGTACTAGGAAAGCTGACATTTACAAAATAACTCTAACACTTTTAACAGAAAATGGATCTAAAGCAGTTTAAATAATAAGACTCCTCATAAACAGGATAGAAACTCCAAAACACAACGCGAAAACTCCAAACATTGGGGTGTCACTAAGTACATGAGCATCTAAATATCACAAGTCTGGAAATTAATATCTATCATAGTCTGAAACCAAATACAATAAGTGAAAGGGTAGGGAAGGAGAAACAAGGTCTGCAAAAACGCCAAGCAGTTACCTTGAAATCTCCGAAGGGCCAACTGCATAGTGAATCAACACGCACCGTGTCCGAAAACACCTGAATCTGCACAGAAGTGCAGGGTGTAGTATGAGTACAACCAACTCAGTAAGTAAAAAGACTAAATAAAAAACTGAAAGAAGTGACGAGCTTCACAATTATAGTTCAATTACAACGATCTCAATATAGAAAGGTAGGCATGCTTTTAAGTTCAATAAATTAGGTCAAAACAATTACTTCATGACATGTTTAAGTGAAACAGAGTGTAATATCTTTCAGAAATTTTCAAGACAGTGATATATGATAGCTAAGTGCAACAATAATGAAATTAAATTCATCCTCGCAGGGCCACATTCACTCAGCTCTCCCATTCACTTAGCACTAGGCACTCGGCACTCAGTAGGCACCTGCGCTCACTAGGGGTGTGTACAGACTCCGGAGGGGCTCCTTTAGCCCAAGCGCTATAATCCGCACGAACAACGCACGTGCTATAGTATAATATATGGATCTGCATGGACAACTCACCTGCTGCACAGACAACTCACGTGCTATAGTATCGATATCTCACAATCAGGCCCTCGGCCTCACTCAGTCATCAATCTCTACAGTCACTCAGGCTCTTAGTAATGATGAAAATTGCCCCAACAGAAATGATATAATGTATCAACAAGGAACAATAGAGATTGAGATATAATATATAAGTAAAATTGTGACCAAGCACAAAATGGAAATTTAGCAGATAATTTAACATGTACACGACCTCTGTGGGTCCCTACAGTGCCAACACATAGTCAAAATATGATTTCTAACATGATTTGTGGTTCAATTTCTATAATAGATGGAGAATGGACAAATAACAATAGATTAGTCAACTACGCAATTCCATGGAATTTGACCAAGTCACAATTCCTACGGTGCATGCCCACACGCCCATCACCAAGCATGTGTGTCACCTCAATACCAAATACATGACACATAATACGGTATTTCGTACCCTCAGAACCAAATTTAAAATGGCTACTTACCTCAATCCGAGCAAATTGCTACTCCACTATACCTTTGCCTCGCGAAACGACCTCTGAACGCCTCGAATCTCAAGAATCCCCTCGAAAAGCCTCCCAAGAATTTCCCAATACCGTACAGGAGATGTTTGAAATAAGGCCAAAATCGTGAACCCTGGTTTTGATAATCTGCTCAGCACTTCTGCTTTTGCGGGAGCTTAACCACTTATGTGGCATCGTAGAAGTGAAATCACCCATGCATCTGCGGCCCACTCCACTCCTTCGGTCCCTCATTCCGCTTCTACGATTACCTGCCACATCTACGATCACGTAGATGCGGAACTCCCTATCACGCCTTCCGCTTCTGCGCACCTCTCACCGCACCACGCAGGTGTGGAAACCTGCTCGCACCTGCGACCACCTGCACCCTCCCCTCCAATCTCACACCTGTGTAAGCCAGTCCGCACCTGCGATCAAAGCTCCGCAGGTGCAATTAAACCAACAGAGGTCCATCTTAAGCAATCACTCAACTTCAACCATTGATCTGTTAACCATCCGGAATCAATCCGAGGCCCACGAGACCTCAATAAAATATACAAACAAGCCCTAAAACCTCATACGAACTTAGTTGACCTCTCAATCACATCATACAACTTCAAAAACACGAATCGCACCCTAATTTAAGCCTATTGAAACTAAGAAAATTCTACTTCCATAAACGACGCTGACACCTATCAAATCACGTCCTTTTGACCCCACATTTTGCACACAAGTTACATTTGACATTATAGACCTACTCTAACTTCCAAAATAGGAATGTGACCCCGATATCAAAAATTCCACTCCCAGGCAAACTTTCCAAAAATTAAGCTTTCGCCATTTCAAACGTAATTCCATTACGGATCTCCAAATCGTAATTCGGACACAATCCTAAGTCCAAAATCACCCAACAGAGCTAAATGAAATATCAAAACCCCATTCTAGAGTCATTTAATCATAGGTCAACATTCGGTCAATCATTTCAACTTAAGCTTTCAACCATGAGACTCTGTATCTCATGTCTTTCTGAAATCACTCCGAACCCGAACCGACTACCTCGGAAAGTCCCATAACAGCTATAAAGTATAACATGAGTAGTAAATTGTTTAATAGGGCTATAACTGTTAAAACGACCGGCCGGGTCGTTACAGGTTTTTGGTTTCAGAATGAAATGGGACACAGAGTCCCTAAAATAGAAGTTTAAGTTCTAGGAATTTACTGTAGTTTGAATTGAATGAAGACGACTCCGGAAGGGGGTTTTGATGGTTCCAATATCTCGTTAGTGTTATTTTGGTCTTAGGAGCATGTTCGAATGTTGATTTGGATGTCCGTAGGTCATTTCGGTGATAATTGGCGAAAGTTGGAAAATTTGATGATATTTGGAAAGTTTGACCATGAGTGGACTTTTTGATATCGGGGTCGAATTCTGATTCTGGAAGTTGGAGTAGGTCCGTAATATCAATTGTGACTTGTGTGCAAAAAATTGAGGTCAATTGGACTTGATTCCATAGGTTTTGGCATCGAGTATTGAAGCTAGAAGTTCTGAAGCTCATTATGCTTGAATCAATGTGCAATTTGTGTTTTTAATGTTGTTTGATGTGATTTAAAGGCTCGACTAAGTCCGTATGATATTTTAGGACTTGTTGGTATATTCAGACGGGGTCTTGGAGGCCCCGGGTGTGATTCGAATTGATTCTGGAACGAATTTTGGACTTGTGAAAATGCTGAAGCTTCCAGTTCTGGTGTCATCGCACCTGCGGAGGGATTAGTCGTAGGTGCGGACTCGCATGTACAAGAAATGGAGCTCAGAAGTGGTTATGGGATGTCTAGGCAGGACTCCCATGTGCGACATGTTTTGCCGCAGGTACGGCCCTATTCTCGCAGAAGCATACCCAGAGGACTTAAGTGAAGTCCTCACCTGCGATGGAAATTCTGCAGGTGCAGAGCCGTAGATATGGATGTGGGTTCTCATGTGAGAATTCACTTGGCAAAAAAGGCCTAAGTTCGAGGGTTTGGTTCCATTCTCCATTTTTGGACCTAGAGAGCTCGGATTGAGGCGAAAGTTTGAGGGATTTTCAGAGGAAATATTTGGGTAAGGATTCTTGACTCATTTTTGATTAATCTCCACTAATCTATCATTAATTGCTTCATTTAATTAAGGATTTGGGTTGAGAAAGTTGGGGGAAAATGATGAAAGTGCTTAGACAACAATTTTGGGTATTGAAAGACCAATTGAGGTCGGATTTGAGTAATTCTTGTATGGTTGGACTCGTTGGCAAATGGGTGTTCGGAATTTGTAATTTGGGTCGGTTTCTGAGACACGGGCTCGGGTCGATATTTTGGAGCGATTTTTTAATTTGTTGCTAAAGTCATAGATTTATTACTTAAATTAGTTTCTTATAATTATATTTATAGTATATAATTGTTTTGGCTAGATTCCAGGCGATCAGAGTTGGAAAGTCGAGGGAAAGGCATTCTTATTGATTGATTGGGTGCGATTTCAGGTAAGTTACTTGTCTAACCTTGTGCAGGGAAATTTCCCTTAGGATTTGGTACTGTTATGGTAAATTGCAACATGTGAAGGTCGTGTATGCGAGGTGACGAGTGCGTACTCGGGCTAAATGTTGAAATCTAGTTTTTGCTAAATTGTTGTTTTTATTTCCTTAATTGAGTTACTCTAGCACGTCTAGTCATCATGTTTATCCTAATATCACATGTCTACGTGACTTATCTCTTACTTGCAAGTTATGCAACATGCTTAGTTGAATTACCTACTTCCCTGATTTTGTATTCAGTCTTTAACTGTAGGATTCCTTGTTGTAATTTCATTGCTCCATTGGTTATATGTTGCATATTTACTTTTGGAACTACGAGGCGGTACCTCGGGAGCGCCCCTATTGCATATGTTTTTTGGGACTACGACGCGGTACTTTGGGAGCACCCATGTTATGTATTTACTTTTGGGACTACGACGCGGTACCTCGGGAGTGCCCCTGTTTCATATTTACTTTTGGGACTATGAAGCGTCTCGAGAGCACCCCTGTTGTTTACCTCTATTTGTTGTAGTGTTGTTGTTTTTTAATTGTAAGAATCTTCTTTTTCCTCACGTGTTGTAGTTATCTTCTTGAATCCCATGTTATTATCTTTTTGTAAATTCTCATTGTTCACTTCTCAGTCATTTCAATATATTTTTATATCTTCTGCCTTACTTCCTATTATATCTAGTAGAGCCCTAACCTGACCTCATCACTACATCTACTGAGGTTAGTCTTGGCACTTACTGGGTACCGTTGTGGTGTACTCATACTACACTTCTGCACATCTTTTTGTGCTGAACCAGGTACTACTTACCAGACAAGATACCCGTGAGATAGCCCGTACGTGAAGACTTCAAGGTACATCTGCCAGCGTTCGCATACCTCGTAGTCCCCCTCTATCTTTATTATGTTGGTTTTCCTCATTCGTCATTAGACTCTGATGTATAGAGATATTTAGTATTTTTCTTTTTGGAGCTTGTGACTTATTTCTACCAATATTTGGGAGTTGTAACTATTTTGAATCACAATTCTTATTTATTTAAGATGTTGAGGTTGAGTTTCAACTTTATATTCAGTTATTCCGCATAAGTATTAGGCTTACCTAGTCTTAGAGACTAGGTGCCGTGACGACATCCAACTGAGGGAAATAGGTGTTGTGGCAAGTTGGTATCAGAGCTCTAGGTTATTAGGTGTTATGAGTCACAGCAAGTTTAGTAGAGTCTGGTAGATCGGTACGGAGATGTCTGTACTTATCTTCGGGATGCTATGGAACTGTTTGGAAAAAGCTTCACTTCTTTGATTCCTTATCGTGCGAGATTGTGTCTTCGGATTCTTAATTTTTGTCATTCTATTCTCTTACAGATGGTGAGGACACGTACAATTGGATCAGATAACCAGACAATCGCGCCCCCTACTAGAGTCGCAAAAGACAGAGGCTGGGGTAGAGCCCGTGAACGTCGATGTGGTGCAGCAAGAGCACCCGCACGCGCTGCTACAGAGGAGTCACTAGTAGCTCCAGTTGGGGGGCAGGCACCTGATACGCCTCTTACTACACGAGCCCTACAAGAGGCTCTCCCCTAGTTTCTGAGCATGTTCAGCACCTTGGCTCAGGTAGGACTGATACCACTTGCTTCTGCCATATCTTAGGCTAGGGGAGGAGCACAGACTCCCACTGCACATACCCCAGAGCAGGGGGTCTATGTCTGCTATGTTCCTGAGGTCATACTAATGCAGCCGGAAGCTCTAGTTCTACCCGAGGTTAGGGCAGCAGTTTCTGAGGGGGAGCAGCTCAAGCTCGAGAGGTATAAGAAGTACCACCCTCCTACTTTCAATGTCTTGGCGTCAGAAGATACCCGGGGTATTCTTGAGGATTGCCACCGTATCCTCTATACTATGGGTGTTGCGAATTCTAGTAGAGTTTCTTTCACTACGTTCCAGCTTAGAGGAGCGGCCTATCAGTGGTGGAGGGCATAAGATTTGGGTAGTCCGGCCAATGCAACTTCACTCACTTGGACTCAGTTCTCAGATATGTTCTTGAGGGAGTATGTCCCCTAAAGTCTCAAAGATGCTTGGCGCGCAGAGTTTGAGTAGTTGCACCAGGGTTCTATGACCATGTCAAAATATATGCGGTCTGGTTCAGTGATTTGGCTAGGCATGCATCAACATTGGTTCCTAATGTTCGGGAGCGGGTTCGTCGGTTTATTGAGGGGCTCAACTCCAGTATCAGATTTAGCATGGCCCGAGAGTTGGATCTGGACATCGCATACCAGCAGGTAGTGGGGATTTCTAGGAGATTAGAGGGTATGCTGACTCGGGAGAGAGAGGA
>AWOL01S0030146.1:269284-295924 GCA_000715115.1 Nicotiana otophora
GGGTCTATGTCTGCTATGTTCCTGAGGTCATACTAATGCAGCCGGAAGCTCTAGTTCTACCCGAGGTTAGGGCAGCAGTTTCTGAGGGGGAGCAGCTCAAGCTCGAGAGGTATAAGAAGTACCACCCTCCTACTTTCAATGTCTTGGCGTCAGAAGATACCCGGGGTATTCTTGAGGATTGCCACCGTATCCTCTATACTATGGGTGTTGCGAATTCTAGTAGAGTTTCTTTCACTACGTTCCAGCTTAGAGGAGCGGCCTATCAGTGGTGGAGGGCATAAGATTTGGGTAGTCCGGCCAATGCAACTTCACTCACTTGGACTCAGTTCTCAGATATGTTCTTGAGGGAGTATGTCCCCTAAAGTCTCAAAGATGCTTGGCGCGCAGAGTTTGAGTAGTTGCACCAGGGTTCTATGACCATGTCAAAATATATGCGGTCTGGTTCAGTGATTTGGCTAGGCATGCATCAACATTGGTTCCTAATGTTCGGGAGCGGGTTCGTCGGTTTATTGAGGGGCTCAACTCCAGTATCAGATTTAGCATGGCCCGAGAGTTGGATCTGGACATCGCATACCAGCAGGTAGTGGGGATTTCTAGGAGATTAGAGGGTATGTTGACTCGGGAGAGAGAGGAGAGAGAGGACCAGAGGTATCGAGAGTCTGGCATATATAGTTGTACTCGTGCCCCAACTGCAGCTCGTTGGGATATGGCTATGTGGGTTACCCTATTCATTCAACACTTCCAGTTGCCAACAGTACTTCGGCCACTTCTAGGCCCCATGTTCCTTATTATGCAATGCCATTATCTAGTTCACCTTCTACAAGGGGTTCTTTCAACAGTCAATCCTGTCGATCAGGCTCAAGCTAGTCACAACAACCACGTCCTCTAAGATCTTGTTTTGAGTATGGTGACACTCATCATGTGGTGAGGGATTTCCCTAGACTCAGGAGTGGTGCACCTCCACAGACCACTCAGGAACCGCGTGCCACACTAGCTCCTCAGGCTATGGTTACAGCAGCAGCTACCACTTCACATGCACAGCCAGCTTGAGATGGAGGTCGGACAGGTAGAGGTTGCCCTAGGGGGGAGGCCAGGCTAGATATTATGCCCTTCCTACTAGGATGGAGGTTGTTGCATCTGATTCTGTCATCACAGGTATTGTTTCGGTCTGTCATAGAAATGCATCAGTCTTATTTAATCCATGCTCCACTTATTCCTATATGTCATCTTATTTTGCTTCGTATTTGGGGGTATCCCATGATTCTTTGAATTCTCCTATCTATGTGTCTGCACCTGTGGTGATTCTATTATCGTTGACCATGTGTATCGATCGTGTTTGGTTGTTCTTAGTGCTTTTGAGACCAGAGCTGATTTATTACTGCTCAGTATGGTGGATTTCGATGTTATTTTGGGCATGGACTGGTTGTCACCCTATCACGCTATCCTTTATTGTCACACCAAGACAGGGACATTGGCTATGCTAGGTCTACCATAGCTAGAGTGGAGAGATACCTTAGATTATGTTTCTAGCAGGGTTGTTTCATTTATAAAGGATAAACGGATGGTTGACAAGGGGTGTGATGCATATCTGGCATATGTGAGGGATGTTAGTGTTAACACTCCTACCGTCGAGTCAGTTCTGATAGTGAGGGATTATCTAGACGTATTTTCGATGGATCTTTCGGGCATGTCGCCTGATAGAGATATCAACTTTGGCATTGATTATTCACCGAGCACTCAGCCCATTTCTATTTAACCCTATCGTATGGCCCCAACATAGTTAAAATAGTTAAAGGGATAGTTGCAACAATTTCTTAATAAGGACTTCATTCCGCCCGGTGTGTCACCATGGTTCTATGCGGGTGTGTATTGATTATTGCCAGTTAAACAAGGTTACAGTGATGAACAAGTATCCATTGCCATGTATTAATGACCTATTTGATTAGCTTCAGGGTGCCAGAGTGTTCTCTAAGATCGACTTTCATTCAGGCTATCATCAGTTGAAGATTCAAGAGCCAGATATCCCGAAGACTGCTTTCAGTACTTGGTATGATCATTATGAGTTACTTGTGATTTCTTTTGGGCTTACCAACTCCCCAGCAGCATTCATGCACTTGATGCACAGTGTATTTTAGCCCTATCTTGACTTGTTCATAATCGTTTTTATTGACGACATTCTGGTGTACTCTCACAGCCGGGAGGATCATGAGCGGCACTTGAGGACTGTGCTTTGGACCTTGAGAGAAAAGAAGTTGTATGCAAAAATTTTGAAGTGTGAATTCTGGCTAGATTAAGTGGCATTTTTGGGTCATGTAGTATCGAGTGACGGGATCAAGGTAGATTCGAAGAAGATTGAAGTAGCACAGAGTTGGCCCGAATTGTCCTCATCTACATAGATCCGGAGTTTTCTTGGCTTGGCGAGGTATTACCGCCGATGTGTAGAGGGTTTTTTGTCTATTGCAACACCTATGACTAGATTGACCCAGAAGGGTGATCCATTCAGGTAGATCGAGGAGTGTGAGGAGATCTTTCCCACAAGACTGCTAAACATATGTGTGCCTGCACAAACAATGTGCAGGAAGTGTAGTATGAGTACGTAAAACAACGCGTACCCAGTAAGTATCCTGCCTAACCCCGAACAAGTAGTGACGAGGGGTCGACTTCGACACTTACTATGGGCTATAAATAGTATATCAATGATATAATTAAGTATGGATTATATGAACGGTTTCAAGCTCAATATTCTTAAGTAAGTAAGCAGTTCTTTTATAATTAAGAACTCTCCAAATTGATTCCCCATTATTTATCAATTAATCTCAGGCCAAAAAGGCAATATCAATTAATATAATTTCCAAATCAATCAATTAAATCATTCGCAAATCATGCTAAGGTCGTACAGCCTGATCCAACAAATATTTAAATTGTGCACTGCCAGAGGTTCGAATGGCACGAACTATAGATGTATCTATTTACTACCGAGGCACTCAGCCCGATCCACAAATAACAATTATTTTCAAGAAAACAAAAGTTTCTCATTTACAGTCAAATATCTCATACAAACCTTCAAGTACGTGGATTTAACCTTATACAATTCTTTTATCAATTTCTATTATGACTAAGTGATTATATTAGCAAGTAAGGGCATAAACATTCCAAGTATAGCATGATATAGGTCCTAAACTACCCGGACAATAGCATAATAATAGCTACGTACGGACTCTCGTCACCTCGTACGTACGTAGCCCGCACAACTAGGTACAAACAGTTATTTAATTCACCTATGGGATTAATTCTCACTTAAAAGGTTAGAAAGGAGACTTACCTTGCTCCGAAGTTCCATAACCGGCTCCCAAGCCATTCAATCTACTCAAATCGATGCCCAACACTCCAAAACTAGTCAATAAGTAAGCAAATCCATAAATATATACTCTAATACTCATTATAATCCTATTTACAACAAGTCCCAACTCCGTTCGAAAGTCGATAAAAACCACCCTCGAGCCGACGTGCCCGAATTCTGAAAAATTCCAAAAATAATCTTTACCCATAACCCCATGACCTCAAATATATAATTTATTCTCAATTCTATGCCCAATTTCGTGGTCAAAATCCAAAATACCAAATTCTAGGTCTTCTACCAAAAACTCCACAATTTATAATAATTTCCATGTTCCAATCCACGTATAATTCATGAATTTAACTCTAAAATGGGAAGAATTCAATTACCTAGAATTGCTTGATGAAAATCCCCACTTCAAAAGCTCCAAACATCGCCCAAGTCGTGTGAAAATGGGTGAAATGAACTCAAACCCCGCTTTTAAAACATTCTGCCCAGCCCAGGTCCGCTCTTCTTCGCGATCGCGGGAGTGCCTTTGCGATCGCTAAGGCTAAGCACACTGCCTCTGCATTTTCCTCTACGCGACCACACACAAGCCCACGCGAACACGACATTCTGTAACATAGCACTTCGCGATCGCACTCCTCCTCACGCGATCGCGATGAGCAAATGCGTAGCATCAGGCCATCCCTCATTCTTTCTTCGCGAACGCATTACCACAACCGCGTTCGCATAGCACAACTACCCACCGCACCGCGATCGCAGTTCCATCATCGCGACCGCATAGCACATTTCACAGTCGCCCCCAAACAACACTACGTGATCGTGGACTTCCACTCGCGATCACGTATAAGGAAACCAGCAACAGCCATGACAACAACTTCAGCAGATCCCTCAAGTTAAATTTTAATCCGTTAACCATCCAAATTTCACCCGAGGCCCTCGGGACCTCTACCAATCATAATTACACGTCCCAAAACACATTACAAACTTAGTCAAGTCACATCAAATAGCTCTAAAACCATGAATCGCACTCCAATTCAAGATTAATGAACTTTAGAACTTCAAACTTCTATATTCGATGCCGAAACCTATCAAATCACGTCCGATTGACCTCAAATTTTGCACACAAGTCACATTTGACATTATGGACCTACTCCAACTTCCGGAATCTAATTCCGTCCCGGATATCAAAAAGTTCATTTCCGGTCAAACTTCTCAAAAACCTTCAGATTTCTAGCTTTAGCCAAATGACTCCAAAATGACCTACGGACCTCCGAATCCATTTCCGGATGCGCTCCCAATACCAGAATCACCATATAGAGCTATTCCCAAACTCAAAATCCCAAAAGGACATTGATAACATTGAAATACACTTCAACCTAAATTTATGAAATTCTTCCAAAATGCCAACTTTCACAATAGGCGCTGAAACGCTCCTGGGTCATCCAAAAACCGATCCGGACATATGCTTAAGTCCAAATTCATCATACGAACCTGTTGGAACCTTCATATCCCGAATCCGAGATTGTTTACTCAAAAATCCAACCTTAGTCAATTCTTCTAACTTAAAGCTTCTGAAATGAGAATTTTCTTTTCTAATGAACTCTGAACTTCCGAAATTTCAATTCCGACCACATGTACCAGTAATAATACCTGAAGTACAGTTGCTCATGGCCTCAAACTGCTGAACGACGTGCTAGAGCTCAAAATGACCGGTCGGATCGTTACAGATTATAACTCTAGTTTTTATGTATTAAATTATTTTGGATGATTTAATTGTTGCATCTATACTCACTAGTTCAGTAATCGAGAGAGGAATAAATTGTGATATCGTTGCATTATATTTCATTGGTTGAATTAATTAATTCTTTCTAGTAATCGAAAGAGGCTAGTTGAATTGTTGATTAGCCCTAGTTTGAAGGATAATAGAGAGAGGTTCTCCTAAAGACTAATCCACCACGAATTCTTGTATATCTTCACCGAGATTAACTTAGTTCATCTTGTGAGGTTGAGACTTAATCGAGAGAGGAGTTTCTTCTAAACATGTGAACTAATAATTGAGTGAATTCGAGAAACTCACTTAAACATTAGAAGTGAACTATCTTTAGATTCCAATAATTATCTTGCACTTATTCCATCAAAACACTGTTTTCTCCCATTGTTACGACTTCAGCACCCGTTACTTCACCACCCGCCCAGCCAGCTCGGGGTGGATCTTAGTCAGTTAGGGGTCGCCCTAGAGGGGGGGTTGATTAGGTGGCGGTTAGGCCCGATTCTATGCTATTCCTGCCAGACCAAATGCTAATTTTTCAGACGCAGTGATCACAGGTATTGTCTCAGTTTGCCACAGGGAGGCCTCTGTACTATTTGACCCTGGTTCCACTTATTCATATGTATCTTCGTATTTTGCTCATCATTTGAATATGCCCCGTGATTCCTTAGTTTTATCTGTTCATGTCTCTATGCCGGTGGGCAATACTATTATTGTGGACTGTGTATATCGGCCGTGTGTAGTGACCATTGGGAGCCTGGAAATTAGAGTTGATCTCTTATTGCTTAGTATGATTGATTTTGACGTGATCTTGGGTATGGATTAGTTGTCGCCATGTCATGCTGTTCAAGATTATCATGCTAAGACTGTGAGATTGGCGATGCCGGGGTTGCCGAGTATTGAGTGGAGAACTCTAGACTATGTTCGTAGTAGAGCAATTTCATACTTGAAGGATCGGTGGATGGTTGAGAAGGGTTGTTTATCTTATCTGGCTTTTGTGAGAGATGTTAGTGCCGATGCTCCCACTATTGATTCGGTTCCGGTGGTGCGGGAGTTTCCGGACGTATTTCCTGTAGACTTGTCATGCATGCCGCCTGGCAGGGATATTGACTTTGGTATCGACTTGGTGCCGGGAACTCAGCCTATTTCTATTTCACCCCATCTTTGCTTACTCATTGTTGTGATTGTCATTAGTCGATAGTTTAGACTCTTAGTAAATTTTAGTTTTAATAACATAATTCTCATTATTGATCATCTTGGATAGAAATCAAGTTATAAACTATGAAAATATTGTTTAACTGCAATCCCTATGGATACAATATTATATTATACTATATTCGACTAGCAAGCATATTTTAGTGTGTGTTTTGCGCTCATCAAATTTTGGCGTCGTTACCAGGGATTGGCAATCAATACTGTTTGAAATTATTTTTAATACTAATTCAGGAATTTTTCTTATTATTTTATTACATTTTTCCCTTTTTACGTTTGGTAACTCTGCGCGGGTTATAGGTTAGATTGGTGCATGACTCGATCTTCTAGGAAGGAAGTGCTACCATACGAACCAGAGATAGAAAAACAACTGCGACAGCTGAGGAAGGAAAGAAATCTCCCTGAGAATACAGAGAAGGTTTGACAATCCTCAACCAAATAAACTATGGTTGGAAATGATGATAATGTTGATTTGATTACCAGAGAGGCATCCCAACAACGAGAAAAATGTTGCACGCGATGCTGAGGAAGCAGCTCTTAGAAATGCACAACTTGTCTATGAAGAGGAGAGGGCTCGGAAAATTGCTCAGAATCAACCTTTGGGTGCAGACCAGTTCAGAAATATACCTCTCGGTGCTGGGAGACCACTTGGTGATTATGCGATACCAGTCTACAACCGACGCTTATCAAGTATTAGACCACCTCCAATTGCAGGTAACAATTTCGAGTTGAAGCAAGGGTTGCTCCAAACCCTTCAGAACTGTTGTGTCTTCGGAGGAAAGCCAAACAAAGATCTCAACAACTATCTAATGGACTTCGAGGAGATTATGAATATCTTTCAATATAATGATGTGTCACAAGATGCAGTTTACTTATGGGAATTCCCCTTCAAACTTAAAGATGATGCAAAGCAGTGGCTTTGAAGCTTGCCTCATGGATCAATTAGAGCATGGGAGGAGATAACCAGAACATTTCTTGATAAATATTTCTCCTCAGCTAAAACAGGCAAGTTCAGAAGAGAAATCCATAACTTCTGCCAGAAAGATACGGAAACTGTGTTTAAAGCTTGGGAGAGGTTTAAGGAATTAGTTCAAAAGTGTCAACATGGCAGAATTGAAGTCTGGATGCAACTCCAGGATTTTTGGGATGAATTGACAATGGCCTCGCGTAGAACATTGAGTAATGCAGTCGGATTCCCATTGATAAAGAAGACTCCAGAGGAGATAGTCACAATTCTAGATGAGTTGTCCGAAGATGCAAACCAGTGGCCCTCTGAGAGTGCTGAAAGAAGAAGATCAACTGGTGTACACTAAGTTGATGCTAACACATCTGTGCATGTACATCTTGATGCATTGACCAAAGAAATAAGGAAGTTGACCTTATCTTCGACACAAAGTAAGTCGCATGCATCATGTGATATTTGTGGAAGAGAATACCCTACTCATGTATGTGAAGCCTCAAGAGAGGAAGTGAATGTTGTGGGGAATTATAACTTTAATGCAATGGGTCAGAAGCACCCCGATTTTTCATGGAGTTCGCCTGGGATACTGAAAATGCTTGGTAACAAAACAACTCCAGATTTCAGGAACAAGGAGCTCCAGGCTTCCAAAATCAGCAGAGGCAGCAGTTTCAGCCTCAACAATCTAATAAGCCTGGTCTAGAAGATATGATAAAAGCCTTCATTGTCAAGATAGATGAGAGGATAGATGCTCATGGGGTAGCAATTCGAAATCAAGAGAAGCAAGTGGGACAAATTGCAACTGAGAGAATCCCAGGAACTCTCCCTGCTGATACTGAAAGAAACTCCAAAGAAACAGTGAATGCAGTGACCTTGAGAAGTGGACAAGTGTTGAAAGATCCCACTCCAGTCCAAAAAGATATGATACCTAATAAAATAAGGAGCAGCTTAAAAATGAAGTTGATAAGAAGAATAAAAGTAAGGAGGGAGCTGGAAAAAAAAAAGAAGAAGGATGAAACTTCAAGAAGTGGAGAACATGAAGAGAGCGAGTAGAGAAACGTAGGACAAGCAGTTTGAGAAATTGCTAGATGTGCTGAAACATGTCAATGTAAATTTGTTATTCATAGAGGTGCTCTCCCGAATGCCAGCTTATGCCAAATTCTTGAAGGATATCCTTACAAAGAAGAGGAAGATAGAATAGACCTTGGTGGTCAAGCTCACGGAGCATTGCAGCGCAATCTTGCAAAATAAACTCCCACAAAAGTGTGAAAATCCAGGGAGTTTTACTATACCTTGCTCATTAGGTACTCTTAACTTTGATAAATCTTTATGTGATTCTGGTGCCTCAATTAATCTAATGCTTTTGTCTATTTATAGGTAACTAGAGAATGAGATTGGAGAGATAATGTCGGCATCAATATCCTTGCAGTTGGCCGACCAAACAACTTTATTACCCGAGGGGATAGTGGAATATGTCTTAGCTCAGGTAGATAAGTTCGTATTTCATATAGATTTTATAGTGGTGAAGATGGAAGAGAACAAGGAGATTCCCCTAATACTAGGAAGACTATTCTTAGTAACAAATAGAGAAATATTGGATATACATGATAGAAAACTTATGCTTAGAGTGGGTGAGGAGACTGTGATATTCGAGATGAATGTAGAGACGGGGGTGAAAAGGGAGAAGCCAGCTGCAACTATTGAGTGAAGGGTGAATAGTTCAAAAGAGAAGGCACCATGGAGTGAGAAAGATATGTGTAGGGTGTACCCTAAATGGGTGAGAAGAAGTTGTCGGCATGGATGTGCTCATTAGTTCGAAGGTGAGGAATGGATCCCGACTTCGACTCAAACCCCGACTAGATGTCCAGAGAAGTTTTCTCTGCTTTATGCTTTTTTAATTATGTGTCATGGGGTCATTACATAACTTAGAGTGTGGGGTGGGGAATATTCGTATGTTGTATGTATATTAGTCTTAGTTTTTGTTTGTTTGTTTTAGTAGTTTGAAAAAAAAATTGAAAAACAATTGGAAAGAAAAGCCATAAAATATATGAAAATATTTCGATTTTTTCCGACGATGGATATCATTCGACATGTTTCTTGGGGGATTAAAGTCCAAAGAAAAAGACAAAAAGATTTTCTTTTGTTGGGTAGTGTAATAATGCCCCTTGGTTTTTCTTTGTGCCGCGGTTCTTTTCCAAGGGTTTTGTTTGAACAGGGTATAGTTAATTTTTATTTTTTTTAGGAGTAGGAAACCTTGTGTTGTGATTTGAATTGAAGGCAATATCTCTTAACTTTATTATACCTTGATAATAGTGAGTGCTTTAGTTGTGATGCTTAGGCTCAGTTTTTTGTCTCGTTTGTAAGTACCTTAAATTGTATGATTTTAACTTTCTTAACTACTTTAACTAGAGTGTATTGATAATCCAATCTTGAATGAGTTATGTGACATATTTGTGCGAGGTTTTCTGTTATTTTGTGCCTTGCATTTCATGTCTAGAACTTGCCCCGTGTATTTATAAAGCGAAATAGTAGTATATTCAGTCTTGGAAGTGATATAGGTATTTCTTTGTTGATCCAGATATATGTGTTTACCCACCTAATGTTAGGTATCTTAGTTAACCTCTTTGAGCCTGTAATCTTGTTTCTTTGGCAACCACATTATAAGACTTAGCCATTTGTTTGAATTGGCCATCTACTTAAACCGTTTACCTCTCATGAGCACTTGAACCGTTTACCACCCATTTGTGATTTATGACTTGTGCGTAAAGTTTGACGTCATTACGGAAAGTTTAAGTGTGATTCAGACGCATTCGGCGAAGTTTGAATATTTGAGAACTTAAAGAAAGGTTCCGATCATTAATTCATAATTTTGATGTTGTTTCACGTGGTTTAAGATTTCAACTGTGTACGTATCGTGTGTTGGGATGTGTTGGTATGCTTGGACAGGGTCTCAGGGGCCTCGGGTGCGAATCAAATTGGAAACGGATAGAGTTTGGGCTTGGAATAATTGCTGAGGCAGCTGAGATCTGGTGCAATCGCACCTGCGTGGAAAGGGCCACAGGTGCGAGACTGCAGGTGCAAAACTGCAGAAGCGGTTGGGTTTGAGGTTGGTTGGATTCACAGGAGCGAGGACTTTATTGCACCTGCAGGCACGCAGGTGCGGGCGGAGGAGAGCAGAAGCAGAAATGGTCTAGGTATTGAAGATTGTAGGTGCGGATTGTGTAGCGCACCTGTGGAGCTGCAGGTGCTGAAGGCTGCTCAAGCTATGGAATCCGCAGATGCGGGTGGTTTCCGTGGAAGGGGATGCGCATCTACGATTGAGATCTGCAGAAGCGGAAAGCTGGCATCTTGGGGGAAAGCCGCATCTGCGAGGTAACTTTCGTAAAAGTGGAGCCGCAGAATCGCAAGGAGTTTCGCAGCTACGGGAAATCGACTAGGCAGAATATATATGCTAGCCAATGCGGGATTTGCTCATTTCACCTCATTTTTCACTCTTGGAGCCGACTTTGGGGCAATTTTAAACCACTTTTGATTATATTTCATTAACACATATGGAATTTTAACATGGAAATTGGTAGGAATTGGGGGATTTTGAAAGAAACTGAGAATTTGATATTTTAGATTTTTGACCATGAAATTGGACATGGAATTGGGAATAAATTATATATTTGAGTTCGTAATGTTATGGGTAATGATTATCTTCGAAGAATTTTGGAATTCGGGCACGTGGACCCGAAAGTTGACTTCATTGACTTTTCAAGCGGAGTTGGGAAATTGTATAAATGTATTAACTATGGGTAATAGGGTATATATTTATGGATTTGCACATTTGTTTGAGTAGTTTTGGATAGAAGGGCATCGGTTTGAGATGTTTGAGAGGTACTGGAGCCGGTTATGGAACTTCGGAGATAGGTAAGGCTCTTGTCTAACTCTGCGAGGGAAAAACTATCCGTAGGTGATGTATTTGATATGTGCTACTTATTGCGGGAGCTACGTACGCACGAGGTGATGAGAGTCTGTACGCAGCTAAATTCATGTTATTGTGCGGGTAGACTTAGGTTCACACCATGCTATAACTGTACTATTTGAGTTGTCCCTTGCCTATTAAATTCCTTTATTTTACATTACGACTTGAGACTAGACTTGCGTAAAGTGATAGATTTGATATTGTAGATATTCTACGGGCCTCGTGATTAGCCGCGGAATAATTGTACTCTTCTTACGAATTTTTCCCGCACTATGCGTTTTCATCAAAAAACATTCTTAAATTTCTTAACTCGCACGTTTATTCGTGAATAGGGTCAAGGATTCGTTAGAGCTTCTTATTCTAATGGGATCGGGAAGTTCGCCTCGATAGTGTAATAGATACATCTATGGTTCGTGTCATTCGACCCTCAGCAATGCACATATTATAATGGGATCAGGTCGTTCGCCTCGGCAGGATTTTGTATCACACTCTCATGGGAGCGGGCCATTCGCCTCGGCAATATAATAGAAGTATCTATATTTTGTGTCGTTCGACCCTTAGCAGTGCACATATTATGATGGGATCGGGCCATATGCCTTAACATTTCTATAAAATACTCTTATGAAATCGTGCGTAACATTTGACAAGAAACCAGTGTATCTATGAGTTTTCCTGTTTTGAACTGTGATGACCTATCTGGTGAGGTCCATTATATATATATATATACTCCGGTTGAGGAGGTAACTGCTTAGTGAGATCTTGATTTTACCGTCCAGAGGAGGATTCTACCTCATATTTATATTTGCTCATACCATTTATCTGCCATGACCCATATTTATTTACTTCTTACTCTACCTGACTTATTGGACCACTAATAAGTGTCGATATCGACCTCTCGTTACTACTTCTCTAGGGTAACGCTAGATACTTACTGGGTACGCGTTGATTTACGTACTTGCTACACTTATTGTGAAGGTATATATATGTTTATAGTGGTCCTCTGGGCGCAGAGGCATGACATTTGCGGGGACATTATAGTTAGCTGCATTCTATGTTACAATCCACAGCATACAGAGTCTCCATCAGAGTTATTTATATTCCCCTGTCTAACTTGTATTCCAAACAAATATTGTATTTTATTATATTTTCTAGTTAATGCTCGTGCACTTGTGACACCAGGTTTTAAGGGTTCCTACTGGTTGTTTGTTATTGTAGTTCACGTAATTATAATCATTTTACCCAGTAAATTATATTTTATACTATTTAATTAATGGATATTATGATATCGAAAGTATTAAAATGAGTAATTAAGTTGATCAATCAACATTGGCTTGTCTGACGGCGGTATTAGGCGCCATCACGACCTTTAGTGAATTTTAGGTCGTGACATATCGGTTGCTTTCATGGTAAGGAATCACAGTGAAATAATAAGAGGAAAGGCAAGAATGGTAATAAGTTACCTGATAAAACAGAGTTAATAAATAGAATACAAGGAAAGAAGATATTTATCAAATTCGATTGTAAATCAGGATACTGGCAAGTAAAAATGCATGAAGAAAGTATAGAATGGACAACATTTATTTGCCCTGAAAGACTTTTCGAATGGTTGGTAATGTCATTTGGACTAAAAATAGCTCCACCTACTTTTCAAAGAAAAATGGTTAGTATATTTGGAGAATATAAAAGATTTATTTTAGTATATGTAGACGACATATTAGTATTCAGTAAAGATATAAAGGAACACTTAGGACATCTACAAACAACTTTCACACTATTTGTAGATAACGAAATAATAATTAGCAAAAAGAAAATGGAATTATCTAAATTATATAAACTTCCTAGGAGTAGTTTTAGGAGATGGAAAAATTAAACTACAACCCCATATATCTAAAAATACCTTAGAAACGCCAGACAAATTAGACAATACTAACGAATTACAAAGGTTTCTAGGAATAGTAAATTACGCAAGAAGTTTCATAAAATATGCAGGACCTTTATATGCTAAGACATGTTCTACGGGACAAAAACATTTTAATACAGAGGATTTCAAATTAGTACAAAAACTTAAAGACAAAATAAATAATATTCCTCACGTAAATATGCCCTAAGAGACATACTATTTAATTATAGAAACATATGGAAGTTTTAAAGGATAAGGAGCAATCCTAAAAGCAAAACCCAATAAAAATAGTGATAAAAGTGAAGAAACAATATGTGCTTACCAAAGCGATAAAACTAAAAAAAAAGGAAATATGAGCAGTATAGATGCAGAAATATTAGTTGTAATCTATGGACTAAACAACTTCAGACTCTATAAATTAAACAACCCAGAAATATTAATTAGAACTGACTATTAAGCTATAGTAAAGTTCCACCAAAATATAAATGAAAAGAATATAAGTAGAAGAAGATGGTTGAACTTCGTTGATACTATATCAATCTATAATTTAATATTTGAACATATTAAAGAAAAGGATAATAATTTAGCAGACCAATTAAGTAGGTTAAAAATTACTGTTAACTAATAGACATATTTTGCATTGACAACATGAGACCAACAACCCCAAAGACTGAAGATAAGGGAAAGGGCGGCAAAGCCTCACCCTCAGACACATATTTTCAGACACTGTTAGATAATCTTCATTTTAAGCCACAAGTATTAGTAGAACAAACTACTATGGATAGAATATGGTTCGAAAAACATAATTAATATTCTTTCCGCCATCAAATATGTCATTTAGAGTTTTAGCAGAATATATAATAGATAGACCACAAAGATGCCTAATAGATAATTTATGGATAACATATAATAAAAAAGACACTATATATTTTATAGCAGTTCTAAATGCTTTATGCCAATATTTTACACACAAGAGCCAAGAAAGAAAATTTAAATATTATGTGGTAATACATGGTAAGACAAATGGTATTTTTCAGACTTGGTTAGAAGTTTTAGACTCTATAAAAGATTTAGAGAAACCTCTTTTTAAAGGTTTTAATAATTTTACTCAAGCATTAGACTATGCAAGGGGTATATTAGGACCAAATTACTTTATCTCTCCAGCACTCAGACAAAACTCAGAAAAACTTCCTCAATATAATATTCTAAAAATACAGACAAGATAATTTTCTGTGATCATTGTTCATCAATGACTGAAGCAATCAAGAGACTCAACCAAAAGAACGATTCTTTAGTAAAGAAAAAGCAAGACTAGTGGTGCAGGTGAAAGTATTAGAACATAAAGTTCAAGCAGTAAAGTTTGAGTTAGCGTAACCCCGGACTCAAGTTGTATCTCAGCAAAGGTGTAATCCAAAACAATTGAGTTCTCCATGTCAATTTCAAAATAAAATGGATGAGAAGGGTATGCATTCTCCAATGAATGCAATGAAATCCACTGTATCGGATAGAGATACAACTAGTTCGGCTCAAACGATAGCCGGTAAAGACTTATCAAATCTGTTTATGGCTGCCACTTTGCCAAAACGTGAAGATGAAGGTTCAACAAGCCAAACAAGAAGAAGAATACCTAGAACATTAGTACAAGGAGAAGCATTGAAAAAGAAAGGAATAATCTCAAAAAAGAAAAGAAATGAGAAAATAGAAGATATAGTTAAACAAACATTAGAAATATTCTTTCAAGACAAGGAGAAGCAAGACAAACATATGATCAAAAATCCCAGTCCAGAAATATATCAGAGCTCGATAGAAGATAATAATTTAAATTATCAAAATGCTCAAGACCCAAATGATGACTTAGAAATAAATTATCAAGATGCTCCAGACCCAAATGATGATTCAGGAATGAGTTTTGATTCAATAGCTTTACATAATCTTGACACGTAGAAGCAGACAATTGTCATAATAGCAAGAATAAAGCAAAGAAAAAGACAAAAATAGTGAGGAATCAAAAGAAAGACGTCTTCTACAATAAATCAAAGACAGTAATGCAAGACCTACAGTAAATCAAGGACAATAATACAAGACATACTCTGAAGACTTCACGTGAACAAGAAAAAAGAAATATTCTTCAAACAAAATGAAGTCCGGAAGTAAAGTCCGCAACACCTATAAATTGAGTGTTCCATGAAGACAGAAGACACAACAACTACAACTACCATATGAAGAAAAATATATTCTCTTCCCTTCACCATTCCCTTCACCTAAACTAGAAAAACCATCCTCCATAACTCTCTTTGTAAAATATTTCCCAATGTATGTTTTAGTATTTTCTATCTCAAACCTGTAAAATAAATAAAGTTTTATGCTTTAGTGTGCAAGTTTTCTATTTTCAAGTCCAGTAAAATCTTTCGGGTTTACTGAAAGGAAAATCTATCTCATGTAAACATGCAAGTTATTATTTCTATAAATTATAATTATGTTTATTACCCCGACTTATTTATAGCTTTATATTATATCTTATATATTTTATTTCTTAGTTTCTAGTTTTTAAATAACTAAAACATACTCTAAGTATATGATTATCTTTCCAACTTTTTAATAACTCTATGGATTGACCTATAAATTCCTATGAGAGACCGGTTAAGATGAGCCCAAAATATTGCCAAAAATGCGTTAAAGTGGGCAAATATATTTAACTGCGGTCAGGGTGAGGTTAAAGAAATAGGTGTTAAGAAAAGATCTATATCTTTAAAAGATTAGAGAAAAGAGATTAAACAGAGAAAAACAAAGAGTATATAAAATGGGGTAATGTCAGTTCATAATTTTGATAAAATATTAGCGATACAAGTTTACAGATCAAGAGAGAGAGTACCGAGTAGGATTTTACAACATAAGGTTATCACCCTATCACTTTTTCACTTTTTATATCCCCTTCTCACTTTGGTATATATATAATGAGCATCATAGTTTGAAAAATTAGATAAGTATCTGAAATGAAAAAAATGAGAACTTGATTTTATAAAGTACAAAACATTTAATAAATTTAACGTTGATTGCATCACAACTAAAATGACAGAACCCATAAAATATACGTCCTCTATCCCTACTTATGTGACATCTTCTTTTTAGTCAGTCCCATATTTGGTAATAATTCAATGTTAAATTTTTCTTATACCCCTTAATGAGATGATTTCTAGCCATACAAGTTTCTATAGTTTGTTTTAGATCACAAATTTCTAAAGTCTTTCTTTATTTCATAAACTCCATGTCCAATCAAACACTTTCATATAAATTTGGATGGGTGGATTATAATCTATGTGAGGAAAATCAATGATAAGTTAGATTATTAGATATAGTTATGTGACTAACTAATGAATAGAGAAAAATAATTTAATAAAAATATAAAATAAGATTGACAGAAAACTATTTTGGTTAAATTAATTCGAAGAAGAAATTGAGCAATCAAAAGCTAATATGAAAACAAAAGAAATAAATTTATCAATAATGAGAAATAATTTTATAATTTATGTACTATATATAGAGAAATTGTAATTTTGGGGCCCTTAAATTCTTGGGTCTAAACAATTGTTTCACTTGTTTTAGGGATTGGCCGGCCCCGTTAACAAATAAATTACACTTAAAAGGGGATCTTTTATAAGAATGGTAGGAGAGGAACACATCGTCATCCCAAATAAATAATAAATAATAAATAAATATAAAATTAATTATTTAGCAGTCGATGAACTATGTAGGCAAAAAATTTGGGAGGTTCAAATATCAGGGCAGAAAAAATTGTTATGACATTTCTTTCTATCCATTTAAGTCAACTTGATAGGAAAAGTTACGTTACTCGATATTTATATTAATAAAAGATACTATATATCTCGCGTTAGCTGTAAGTTGATCCAAACAAACATAACCCACATAATGAAAGACGGAGCCCAACAGATTGATGTGACATTGTAAATCCTCATGCTAATCATAGTAAAATGTGTAATGATAAACAATTAAGCAAAAAGAGAATATTTGCTTCATGTCAATATTGATTCGTTTTACATACATAATGTAAAGCAAAATGATGCCCCTAGAAGGTAGGAAGTCAATTAGGCAATATTACTTTGCTGTTAAAAGGAGAAAAGAGTTTATCATCATTCACTACAATGGACCACATATATAAATGCTTATATATCTGTACTGCCCCGACCGGTCGTTTTGAACTCTAGCGTGTCGTTCGTCAGTTTGAGGCCTTGAGTAGTTTCACCTCAGGTATTATGACTTGTACGTGTAGTCGAAATTGAATTTCGGGAAGTTCGCAGTTCATTTGGAAAGAAATTTTTTAATTTCGGAAGCTTTAAGTTGAAAGAATTGGCTAAGGTTTGACTTTTGAGTAAACGACCTCGAAATCAGGATTTGAAGGTTCTGATAGGTTCGTATGATGATTTCAGACTTGGGCGTATGTTCGGGTTGAGTATCAGATCACCCGGGAGTAATTCGGTGCTTATTATGGAAAGTTGGCTTTTTTGAAAATTTTAGAATTTCATACGTTTGGTTTGAAGTGGATTTTTATGTTATCGATGTCCGTTTGGAGTTCCAGGCCTTAGAATATGTTCGTATCGTGATTTGTGACTTGCACGTAAAGTTTGGCGTCATTCCGGGATGTTTAAGTGTAACTCCGATGCGATCAGCAAAATTTGAAGGTTGGAAATTTGAAAGAAAGGTTTTAGCCATCGATTTATAATTTTGATGTTGTTTGACGTGATTCGAGGTTTCGACTAAGTCCGTATCGTATTGTGGGATGTGTTGGTATATTTGGACGGGGTCTCGGGGACCTCGGGTTTGAAACGGATTAAAATCGGATTGAAACTTGAAATTGAGGCAAGGCTGGAAATTTTGACTGCTGGTGTTTTCGCACCTGCGCAAGAAGGACCGCAAGAGCGGGGTAGTGGCTCGGAGAAGCGACCTGGGTAGGATTGGACTAGGGTCGCAGATGCGATGATGTTTTCTGCACCTGCGTGATTGCGGGAGCGGAATTGAGTCGCATAAGCGGTACTGAGCGAGTTGGGCAGTGGCCGCAGGTGCGGGACTTTTTCCACATCTGCTACGGCACAGATGCGGCTTCCTGGAGTGAAGAAGCGGAGTGGAGCGCAGGAACTAGGGGTATTTGCGCACCTGCGATGTCGCAGGAGCGGGACCCTGTCCACAGGTGCGAAGGGGCGGCCTCTATTGTTTTCCTTAGAAGACGACTTGGTGTCGCAGAAGCGGCCTTTGGCTTCGCAGATGCGAAGGTCGCCTGGGCAGAATGTATAAGTTAGCCAAATCGGGTATTGGGTCATTTCTCCTCTTTTCTCTCATTGGAGCCGGCCTTGGGGACGATTTTCGAGTGCCATTTTTGTCATCCTTCATAAGGTAAGTGATCCCTACTGTTGTGAGTTAGATATATGATCTACATGTGGATTTAAACATGAAACATTGTAGTAAAATTGGGACTTTTTAAGAAACCTAGAGATTTGGTTATTTTGGATTTTGACCACGGTTTTGGAAATGGAATTATGAATAAATTATATATTAGAGTTCGTGGTATTATGGGTAATGATTATCTTCGAACATTTTCGAAATCCGGGCACGTGGGCTCGGGGGTTGACTTTATCGACTTTCAAGTAGAGTGGGGAATTATTAAAAATTTATTAATTATGGGTAATAGAGTATATATTTATGGACTCGCATATTTGTTTACTAGTTTTGGAGAGACGGGCATCGGTTTGAGGTGTTGGAGACGGTTATGAAACTTTGGAGCGAGGTAAGTCTCCAGTCAAACTTTGTGAGGGAGAAACTACCCCTAGGTGATGTATTGGCTATGTGTGTAACGACCCAACCGATCGTTTTGAGCTCTAGTGCGTCAATCAGCGGTTTGCGACTCTGAGCAGCTTCACTTCAGGTATTATGACTTGTACGCGTGGTTGGAATTTAATTTCGAACAGTTCAGAGTTGATTTGGAAAGAAAATTCTAAATTCGGAAGCCTTAAGTTGGAGAAATTGACTAAAGGGTAATTTTTGAGTAAACGACCTCGGAATGGGGATTTGAAGGTTCCAACAGGTTCGTATGATGATTTTGGACTTGGACGTATGTCCTGATCGGGTTTTGGATGACCCGGGAACGTTTCGGCGCCAATAGTGGAAGTTGGCAGTTTGGAAGAATTTCATAAATTTGGGTTGGAGTGCATTTCAATGATATCGATGTCCATTTGGGATTTCTGAGTCTGGGAATAGCTCTGTATGGTGATTCTGGTATTGGGAGCGCGTCCGGATGTGGATTTGAAATTTCGTAGGTCATTTCGGGGTCTTTTCGCAAAAGTTGGAACTTTGAAGGTTTTTGAGAAGTTTAACCGGAAGTAGACTTTTTGATATCGGGGTCGGATTCTGATTCCGGAAGTTGGAATAGGTTTGTAATGTCAATTATGAATTGTGCGCAAAATTTGAGGTCAATAGAACGTGATTTGATAGGTTTCGACATCGATTGTAGAAGTTGAAGTTTCAAAATTTCACTAAGTTTGAATCGGAGGATGATTCATGTTTTTAGCGTTGTTTGATGTGATTTAAAGGATCGACTAAGTTCGTGATGTGTTTTGGGACGTGATGGTATATTTGGTTGAGGTCCCGAGGGCCTCGGGTGGATTCCGAATGGTTAACGGATTGAGTTTGGACATGTATGAAATGCTGAGGCGGCTGTTACCTGGTGCAATCGCACCTGCGTGAAAAGGGCCGCATGTGCGAGCTCGCAGGTGCGAGTCACGAGTCGCAGGTGCGAAGGAGAGGAGGCTGGTCAGCAACCGTAAGTGCGAAATATTTGGGCGCACCTGCGAAGGCGCAGGTGCGAAGTGGGCAACGCAGGAGCAGGCGATGGGCGCATGTGCAGCGTATTGACCGTAGAAGCGGACGTGCAGATGCGCTACATGGAGCGCAGATGCGGGAGCGTTGGGCTGAGCTTGAACCGCACCTGCGATGGAATTTCTGTAGGTGCGGAGCCGCAGAAGAAGCTATTGCACCACAGGTGCGAGCATCGCTGGGCAGTGAGGTTTTATAAAAGGGGGGTTTGGCTCATTTTCATTTCATTTCGTCCATGGGAGCCGATTTTAGAGCACTTTTGGAGTGCCATCTTCATCAACTATAATGGGGTAAGTGATTTCTTCACATTGTGAGTTAAATACATGGTTTTTACATGGATTCAAGCATGCAAATTTGTAGAAATTTGGGATTTTCAAGAAAAACCTAAAAATTGGTATTCTTGGAATTTGATCACGAATATGGGCATGTAATTGAGAATAAATTATATATTGGAGTTCGTAGTGATATGAGTAGTGTTTGTCTTCGAAACCTTTTGGAATCCGGGCATGTGGGCCCGAGGGTTATTTTATCAATTGTTCGAGCGGAGTTGGAAGTTGTTATAAATTATTTAATTATGATTATTAGAGTATATTTTGATTGGGCTGCATCTTATTTGACTAGTTTTGGATCGGCGGGCATCGGTTTGAGGTGTTAGAGAGGCTTTGGAGCCGGTTATAGAATTTTGAAGTGTGGTAAGTCTCCTGTCTAACTCTGTGAGAGGGAAATTACCCCTAGATGTTGTATATGGATGTGTGCTACTTGTTGTGGGGGCTACGTACGCGCGAGGTGACGCGAGCCCGTACGTAGCTACATTCATGTTATTGTCTGGGTAGACTTAGGTTCACATCATTCTATAGCTGTATTATTTGAGCAGTCTCTCCTATTAAATTCCTCTGTTTTACATTACTACTTGAGAGTAGACTTGCAATTATAGAGACTTCACGATTTCACGATTAATCACCGAGTAACTCTACTCCTCCTACGGCATGTTTCCGTGATATATATATATATACTTCATTGAAAGGTTTTTGTTAAAGAAATTACAACTCGCACATTTATTCGTGAGTGGGGTCAAGGACTCGTCAAAGATTCTTACTCTTATGGGATCAGGTTGTTCGCCTCGGCATGAATTTGTATTTCACTTCTTATTGGATCGGGCCGTTCACCTCGGCAAGATTTATGTACCACACTCTCATGGGAGCGGGTCGTTCGCCTCGGCAGGTTAAATAGATGCATCTATGGTTCGCGTCGTTCGATCCTCGGCAGTGCACAATTTTATTATTATGTTGGATCGGGTCGTACGCCTCGACATTTTCTATATCATATCCTCATGGAATCATGTGTAATATTTGGCAAGAAGCCAGAATATCTATAAGTTTTCCCGATTTGGGTTATGAAAATCTATCTGATGAGATCTACTATATTCATATATATGCTTCGGTTAAGGAGGAAAATTTCCAAATGCAGAGCTCGAGTTCCTCGTAAAGAAGGGTATTCGTACCACATAATCTATACTTGTTTATCTCATTTATTTATGTTGCTTCACATTTACTTACCTCTTTACTGTATATGATATTATTGGACCACTAGTATGTGTCGATGTCGACCCCTTGTCACTACTTCTCTGGGGTTAGGCTAAATACTTACTGGGTGCTTACGTACTCACACTACACTTGCAACACATATGTTTTGTGCAGGTACATATATGCCTAGTGACCTTGTGAGAGCAGAGGCGTGTATACATGTGGGGACTTACGTGAGTTGCATTCCATATTACGACCTGCATCCAGCAGAGTCTCCTTCAGAGTATTTACATTTTCCTGTCCAATTTGTATTCTGGGCAGTTGGTGTATTTTATTTTATTCTTCATAGTTAATGCTCATACACTTGTGACACCGGATTTTGGGGTGATCATGGGTTGTTCTGTATTGAATTTGTTAAAAGTAGTATTATTTACTCTGTAAAATCCCATTAAATTGAAGGAAAATATGATTTCAAAAATAATAAAATGAGAACCCAATTAAGTAATTATTGTTGGCTTGCCTGACAGTGGTGTCCAGCGTCATCACGCCCTTTTATGAATTTTGGGTCGTGACAACATGGTATCAGAGCTAGGTTCACTTAGGTCTCACGAGTCATGAGCGAGTCTAGTAGAGTCTTACGGATCGGTACGGAGACGTCTGTACTTATCTTCAGGCCAAAAAGCTGTTAGGAGCACTTCCCGTCTTGATTCCTCATCGTGTGAATTGATTCTTTGAGGCTTGTACCTTTATTTCTTTCTTATTCAATCTTATGCGATGTGAAGCGCTTGTTATAGATTATGAATCGAAGAATTTTCATGGTACTATAGAGGTGGTGCAGGGTGTCTCTGCCTGCGTGTTTGATTGGGCTATTACCATCACCTTGCGGAAGGTCGTCCTGTCATTTCAGCCCAGCATCAGTATTTCCTATGGTTTTGAGATTTATCATTGATTGTTATGACGATTCATGCATTGTTATCGCATCGTGATTGTGTAATGGTAGGATGTTTGTATATGCGTCGAGGCAGTGAATAACTTGAAAGGAGGTTTTACTCAGTGCATGATTCAGAGGCTCAGTATTTTATTTCCAGCAGAGGAAAGGCAATCGGGCTACGAGTCTTTGGGTTGATGGAGTAACGAGACTTGGTATTTTGAGCGTGGTGGAATTTTCATCTGTGATGTGGTGTCGTTGTCCTTGTTGAACGCATTATGGTTCGCCGATGTTATGATCTTCTTCAGTTTGCCTTCGGGGCAGGGTGTTGTGAAGTGGTGCCTGAGATGCGGTTGTCAGAGATAACGGAGTGTAGCAGTTTTGGAATCGAATTGGTACTTCTAGTACTGATGGCTCGAGAAAGATGATCTTTTAAGAAATTTAGAGTTGGTGGCGACTCTTGTGTTCGGATATTACATAGATGGATTTGGGTTTGGAGCAACAATTGGACAGCGAGGGATGAGGAAGGACACGTGGGAGGTGTCTTGCAGAGGTTAAGTTTCTAGAAGGCCAAGTGTGAGAAACAGAAGTCGGGTAGTTGCTTAAAGTAGAGGGTTTGACCAAAGTGGGAGAGTGGCAGAGTAGCATAGGGGTTCTGTGGTAGGATAGCTACACATGTTGAGGAAATTTTAGAGTGATTTGGAACTCATGGTGGACTGTGACTAAGTTTACGAACTTAATTTGGAATATTGGCTGCTATATGGAGAAGGGTTGGATACGACGGAAAGGAGTTGCATGATATGAAGAAGGATACAACATGACTTTGGATTGGAATGTATTGTTGCACCTTTAGTTGATGTCCATAGGGAGTGAACGGACTTGTACAGCTAGTGAATGAGCACGGGTTCAGGGTGGTTTATTGATTTCGTAGTAATTGTACTCGGTGCAGCGCTGTTGGAAGATGTCGGCATATAATTTTCACAGGTGGGTTATCTCCTGTGAGCAGGTTAGCGGTCGTGTGGTGTTGACGAAGCTTCTACGAAGAATTTTACTGGCTATCTGGTAAGAGGTTGAATATGTAAATGTGGCTAGTGATTCAGAGCGTTCATGAAATGGTTAACAGTTCAAGGAATTTGGCGGGTCGATTGCGCGAGGTCATGTCAAGGAAAAAGACGAAATCTTGGTAGGTTCCAGGGTTATGAAATTGTAGCTTCAAACTTAAGTGGGAGAGCCCCACCGCCTATGATTTGATTACATGGTTATCTACTTGTGAGGGTTCTGGTTATCGGCATATTGGTGGGTTATTACGACTAAAGAAAGAGAACATCAGTGGTAATTTGAGCAAAGGATTTGAGGAATGTGTGCTGTAATTGGCCTTATCGATTCATATTCAGGCTTTGGGAAGACTCGGAATCTATGCTTCGTGTGGATGATATGTATAAGGAAAGGAATTCAACCGGTTGCTTCTTGAGAAAGTGTTCATGTGCTAGCAGGGCCTTGGAGTTTGATCATAATTAAGAACAAGTCAGAGTGAGTGACTCTCAACAATGGTTCTAGTGGGTTCAAAAATTTAAAGTGCGGTGCCTAAGGATTTTGAGTCCATGATATGGTTAAGTATCGAGTTTTAGAAGCGGATTATGAAAAAGGGGACTTGGAATATTCTATGTTGTCTACAGTTTGCAGTGCAGCATCGGAGGAACAGGAGAAAATAACTTTAGATTCATGGAAGAATTTTCAGAATGGGTGTACCAGTTGAAGATGCGAATATGCGCATAAGGATGGTATGAGATGGTTCATGGGTTTTGGAGACAACGTGGTCTCATGAAATAAGGTCACTTAGGATGAGTGCGGATTTGGGTTCATGATGTTTTGAATAGAGCTATCATTATTTCTAGGGCAAGTCCCGAGTAAATTAGAAGAAGTGGCTCGGTTGGTAATGGTTGAATCAGCACGGTAATGGTAGTGGCCAGTTTCTCCAGCGTGAAGTTATACATGTAGTTTGTGGTTGTACGCTTTGGCTTGAGCGCCACCACAACTTGGTTGATTTGGGAGGTATTCGATTCATATGGCTTTGTTATGTAAAGGGATTTCTGGAAGAGTTATGGCAGTTTAGATCATGACATGAGGGTGTAATTTCTGTGGTTTAGGAATTTAGTTGCATGTTGCAATGATTCTCCTGAAATGAGTTAAGTAAAAGGTTTCTATATGATGAAGTGTTTATCCTATTAGTGGGTCAGGGGTTATGGTGGAATTCTGGTACTGCCATGTATTGGCATGTTAGGTACAGTGAGCGGCATGGGAAATTGGAAGCAGAGGATCAAGGTTGTGATTCGGTGTTGACAAGGATGTCACGAGCTCGGATGATCAGGGAAGAATTCGGATGTTTTGAGTAAGTTGGTATTGTCTTTAGCATCACCTGAGGTCGGTGTCCTGTATAAGAGGCTTTGTGTACTGATTTGCGGCTTCTTGATTTGCTTTACAACATTAGTGTGACCAGTGGTATGGATGTGCAAACTTGTTACCTGGTGAGGAAGGTCATGGGAGTGTATCCCATGGGAAGATTGCATAAGTGTGACATGTAGTCACCTAATTGATTAATGGTTGGAACCAAGTACGGAGATTTGGTACTATCGCTAATGTGAGAATTTATGCATGAAGGGCGCTCGACTCATTTGGTTGTGGAATGTGGAAATTTATTTCGGATTTGATGGTTGTTCTTATGTGTCGTGAATAGGTCTGTGTGGGTCCTTGAGAGGCTATTTAGCCAAGCATGGTATGATCAGAATCGGTGTAAGGTTCGTGGATGGATATAAATGTGAATGTGTGCTCTATATCAGGCCGGATGTGCTCATCTCAGCATAGCGTTGTTTTCAGAAGGGTCTTCGGGCCTTGGATGTTATTTCTGTCGTCAACTATTCCGTGTAATCTATATTATACCAGGTGGGTTGTGAGGTGGTTTGATTATTCGCACTCATCTTGAGATCCCGTGTGGTTTGTGGTATTATGTGAGCAGGATGGCTCTCGAGATGTCGATCATATATCGTACCTTAGTGGTGCTTGAGTTTTGTAGCGTGTGATGCAACCCTTCTCCCCAGGATTTGTATTATGCACTTGGCGTGATTATAGTTGAAATTTGGCCATTTTGTGTGTATGAGTGTTACGGCTCGATGTGTGTTTTCTTTAGATTATTATGTGTGGATCGGGTGGCACGCTGCCATAGGTATATGGTTGGATCGGGTGGCACATTGCCACGGGTATATGGTTGGATCGGGTGGCACGCCGCCACGGGTACCATGGTTGGATTGGGTTGCACGCCACAACGGTATCATGTTTGGATCGGGTTGCACGCTGCAACAGTGTGTTATTGAGTACAGTTTCCCACATCTATTATTGTGCGTTTTGCTTCCCATTTCCCGAGGAAGGTTCATAACATCTTATCAGTTGTTTAAATTAGTTGCGTGGGTTGAGTAGTTCTTTCTAGAGTTCGTTTTCCTTATGTACCACATTCGAGTTTGTGGAGGATCGGGTTGCACACCGCAACAGACTTATTAAAAGTCAATATTGGGGGATCGGATTGCACGCCACAATGAACTTAATAAAAAGTCAATATTGCGGGATCGAATTGCACGCCGCAACAAACTTATTTAAAAGTCTATATATATACTTGATTGAAATAAATATATGACAGACTTGATTAAAAATGGAAATATTGTGAGAGCGGGTTGCACGCTGCAATTGAATTGAACGTGAATATATTGTGAGAGCAGGTTGCACGCTGCAACAGAATTGGTTGAAATAATAATGGATTTATGACTGCTGAGTTGGTTTCAATTATTATAAATGAGTTACCTGATTTATTTATATTATTTGTTGTTATAATCTATATTGTGTACAGGTTAATGTAAGTGAACCGCCTTAATCTCGTCACTACTTCATCGAGGTTAGGCTCAGCACTTACCAATACATGGGGTCGGTTGTACTGATACTATACTCTGCACTTCTTGTGCAGATTTTGGAGTTGGTCCCAGCGGCGTACCATAGACTTGCTCGGATTTCAGCTACCAGTGGCGTCTGCAGTTCTGAAGTCCCCGTCTATTGTACTTTAGCTATGTGTTTATTTTCAGACAGCTTTATTTTATTCAAACCTTTATTTGTATTT
>AWOL01S0030146.1:296309-315251 GCA_000715115.1 Nicotiana otophora
AGGCCGGATGTGCTCATCTCAGCATAGCGTTGTTTTCAGAAGGGTCTTCGGGCCTTGGATGTTATTTCTGTCGTCAACTATTCCGTGTAATCTATATTATACCAGGTGGGTTGTGAGGTGGTTTGATTATTCGCACTCATCTTGAGATCCCGTGTGGTTTGTGGTATTATGTGAGCAGGATGGCTCTCGAGATGTCGATCATATATCGTACCTTAGTGGTGCTTGAGTTTTGTAGCGTGTGATGCAACCCTTCTCCCCAGGATTTGTATTATGCACTTGGCGTGATTATAGTTGAAATTTGGCCATTTTGTGTGTATGAGTGTTACGGCTCGATGTGTGTTTTCTTTAGATTATTATGTGTGGATCGGGTGGCACGCTGCCATAGGTATATGGTTGGATCGGGTGGCACATTGCCACGGGTATATGGTTGGATCGGGTGGCACGCCGCCACGGGTACCATGGTTGGATTGGGTTGCACGCCACAACGGTATCATGTTTGGATCGGGTTGCACGCTGCAACAGTGTGTTATTGAGTACAGTTTCCCACATCTATTATTGTGCGTTTTGCTTCCCATTTCCCGAGGAAGGTTCATAACATCTTATCAGTTGTTTAAATTAGTTGCGTGGGTTGAGTAGTTCTTTCTAGAGTTCGTTTTCCTTATGTACCACATTCGAGTTTGTGGAGGATCGGGTTGCACACCGCAACAGACTTATTAAAAGTCAATATTGGGGGATCGGATTGCACGCCACAATGAACTTAATAAAAAGTCAATATTGCGGGATCGAATTGCACGCCGCAACAAACTTATTTAAAAGTCTATATATATACTTGATTGAAATAAATATATGACAGACTTGATTAAAAATGGAAATATTGTGAGAGCGGGTTGCACGCTGCAATTGAATTGAACGTGAATATATTGTGAGAGCAGGTTGCACGCTGCAACAGAATTGGTTGAAATAATAATGGATTTATGACTGCTGAGTTGGTTTCAATTATTATAAATGAGTTACCTGATTTATTTATATTATTTGTTGTTATAATCTATATTGTGTACAGGTTAATGTAAGTGAACCGCCTTAATCTCGTCACTACTTCATCGAGGTTAGGCTCAGCACTTACCAATACATGGGGTCGGTTGTACTGATACTATACTCTGCACTTCTTGTGCAGATTTTGGAGTTGGTCCCAGCGGCGTACCATAGACTTGCTCGGATTTCAGCTACCAGTGGCGTCTGCAGTTCTGAAGTCCCCGTCTATTGTACTTTAGCTATGTGTTTATTTCCAGACAGCTTTATTTTATTCAAACCTTTATTTGTATTTGTTCTAGAAGCTTGTGCACTTGTGACACTAATTCTGGGATGGTATTTAGACACCGTTGTTATTATGGATTATTTCAAACCTTCAAAGTTCCAACTTTCGCCAAAAGACCCCGAAATGACCTACGGACCTCCAAATCGACATCCGAACGCGCTCCCAATACCAGAATCACCATACGGAGCTATTACCATACTCAAAAATCCCAAACGGACATCGATAGCATTGAAATGCACTCCAACCCAAATTTATGAAATCCTTCCAAAATGCCAACTTCCACCATAGGCGCCGAAACGTTCCCGGGTCATCCAAAACCCGATCCGAACATATGTCCAAGTACAAAATCATCTTACGAACCTATTGGAACCTTCAAATCCCAATTCTGAGGTTGGTTACTCAAAAATCACCATTTAGTCAATTCCTCCAACTTAAAGCTTCCGAAATTAGAATTTTCTTTCCAAATCAACTTCGAACTTCCCGAAATTAAATTCCGACCACGCGTACAAGTCATAATACCTAAAGTGAAGCTGATCAGGGACTCAAACCGCTGAATGATGCGCTAGAGCTCAAAACAACCGGTCGGGTCGTTACGTTCTCTCACACGTAAACATATGTTCGTCCTCGAACGTGCTAAGAACTGCTCTAGGATTGTCTGAAATCATTGTGTAACACCTCATGCACCTACCCGTGATACCACAACCCAGTTGAGCACATTTGCTCGAGCAAACCTGAAAATCCTCCCTTTTATTTAGTCAAATAAGCCTTAGAGCCAAATTCCAACATCCGAAATTCTCTACCAGGTCTGTTTCCAAGATACGAACACTGTATCCATCACTACATAATGTACCAACACATGATTGTATACCCTTACTAAATTCTTACCATGCACCATATAATTCATTTGCCTAAGGCAATTTTTCCAAGGCATAACAACTAAAATTTCCACTGACTCGAAGCCCGCAGTGTACCCCATGACCAATTAAGCCTTGCTTTAACTCTCGCAATACTGCCATGACAGAGAAGATGTGTAGAACTCATAACCACGTACCGAATCACAATTTATGGAGTCTCTCCTCTCGACATGAACCATTACCTCATTATGGACTGAATAACAATATTTACTCTTTAATAGGCTTTATATAAATCTGATCGCAATAATCCCAGGTCCAATAATCTCGTCTCACCTAGTACAAGCTGCTCAGGAAATAAGCAACCTCAGACACTGCCACTTTTTGATATCGGGGTCAGATTCCAATTTCGGAAGTTGGAGTAGGTTCGTAATGTCAATTATGACTTGTGAGAAAAATTTAAGGTCAATCGGACGTGATTTGATAGGTTTCGGCATCGATTGTAGAAGTTGAAGTTTCAAAGTTCACTAAGTTTGAATTGGAGGGTGATTTATGTTTTTAGCATTGTTCGATGTGATTTAAAGGCTCGACTAAGTTCGTGATGTGTTGTGGAACGTGTTGGTATATTTGGTTGAGATCCCGAGGGCCTCGGGTGGATTCCGGATAGTTAACGGATCGAGTTTGGACTTGGATGAAATGCTAAGGCAGTTGTTACCTGGTGCAATCTCACCTGCGTGAAAAGGGCCGCAGGTGCGAGCCACGAGTCGCAGGTGCGAAGGAGAGGAGACTGGTTAGCAACCGTAGGTGCGAAACATTTGGGCGCACCTGCGAAAGCGCAGGTGCGAAGTAGGAAATGCAGGAGCGGGCGATGGGCGCAGGTGCGGCGCGTTGACAGCATAAGCGGAAGCGCAGATGCGCTACATGGAGCACAGATGCGGGGGCGTTGGGATGAGCTTGAACCGCACCTGCGATGGGATTTTCGCAGGTGCGGAGCCGTAGAAGCGGTTATTGCACAGCAGGTGCAAGGATCGCTGAGCAGTGATGTTTTATCAAACAGGGTTTTGGCTCATTTTCACTTCATTTCGTCCATGGGAGCCGATTTTGGAGAACTTTTGGAGTGCCATCTTCATCAACTATAATGGGGTAAGTGATTTCTTCACATTGTGAGTTAAATACATGGTTTTTACATGGATTCAAGCTTGAAAATTTGTAAAAATTTGGGATTTTGAAGAAAAATTTAGAATTTGGAATTTGATCACGAATTTGGGCATGGAATTGAGAATATATTATATATTGGAGATCGTAGTGCTATGGGTAGTGTTTGTCTTCGAAATATTTCAAAATACGGGAACGTGGGCCCAAGGGTTTGCTTTATCAATTGTTCGAGCGGAGTTGGAAGTTGTTACAAATTGATTAATTATGAATATTATAGTATATTTTGATTGGGCTGCATCTTATTTGACTAATTTTGGATCGGCGGGCACCAGTTTGAGGTGTTAGTAGGGCTGGCAAGTGGGCCTGTCCCAGGCCTAAACGGGCCAAGTGGGCCGGTCCAAACGGTCCCGGGATAAACGGGCTTTTTATAGGGACCGGCCCGGGACCGGGACCGAAACCGTTTGGTCCCGGGCTAAACGGTCTCGGCCCGCTGGCTAAACACCGTGTTAGAGAGGCTTTGGAGCCGGTTAAGGAACTTCGGAGCGAGGTAAGTCTCCTGTCTATCTCTGTGAGGGGAAAATTACCCTTAGGTGTTGTATATGGATATGTGCTACTTGTTGTGGGGGCTACGTATGCGCGAGGTGACAAGAGCCCGTACGTAGCTACATTCATGTTATTGTCCGAGTAGACTTAGGTTCACATCATGCTATAGTTGTAATATTTGAGCAGTCTCTCCTATTAAATTCCTCTGTTTTACATTACTACTTGAGAGTAGACTTGCCATTATTGAAACTTCATGATTTCACGATTAGTCACCGAGTAACTCTACTCCTCCTACGGCATATTTCCATGATTTATATATATATATATATTGACACACTTCATTGAAAGGTTTTTGTTAAAGAAATTACAACTCACGCGTTTATTCGTGAGTGGGGTTGTCGGTCAAAAATTTGTCAATCTTTGACCAAGACCTGGTCATACTTGCATATTATCTACCAAAATAAGTTTTAATTAAAACATTTCAAGTATACCGACCGAAATCGATGGGAAATTTGTAATTATTTTTATACGCCCTTGTCAAGACCCCAATTTTCCTTCGTAGGTAAGCCTATCAATTATGCGGAATACAAAACTGAAACTCAAATCTCAACATATAAAATAAATCAAAGGGCGATTCAAATAGTTACGACTCCCAAAACCCGGTAGAAATAAGTCACAAGCTTCTAAGAATCTATTCTAAGTATCTCTATACATCAGAGTCTAAAGAGAATAAGGAAAAACAACATAATAAGGATATAATGGGACTCTGAGGTCTGCGGACGATGGAAGATATACCTTGAAATCTTCGCGTACGGGTAGTTCACTGATGCCTGGTCTGATATGAATTACCTGGATCTGCATAAAACGATGAGCAGAAGCGTAGTATAATTACACCACAGCAATACCCAGTAAGTGTCAAGCCTAACCTCGGTAAAGTAGTGACGAGGTCAGGTCATGCCCTACTAGAATAATAAAAGACAGGGTGAAAAGTTTAACAATATACTAATAATAATGACAATGGAAATAAACCATGTAAGGGGGGTATGTCACAATTTAACTACCATGAATAAGAGGAATTAATACCTCGCAGAAGGAAAACATAAATTTTTCAAATTTAAGGAAAACACAAAAATAACCAAAGGCAAATGCAGCCATAAAGAAATATCAACAAGGGCACTCCCGAGGTACCGCCTCGTAGTCCCAAATCATATAAATTCACAATATCTCATTTTCTTATATCACTGCGGGAGCCTTCACATTTATATTTAAAGAAAATATTTTTCGCGAAATAGCATTCCGCGCTTTAGACACCCTTATCACACCGCATGACTTCTAGCAGTTCCCCTACTAGCAACGCGTATCAAGACACCGTTATCTCACCGCATGGATTTCAACACCAAGATCTTATACCACCGCATGCGTATCAATATCATAATATATCACAATTTGCACCTCAAGTGCCCAAATATTTCAACTTGCCAAAATAAATCAACAACAATATTATTTTCACAATAAAGAGCTCACGTCTCAATCACAACAACAACAACAACAACAACCCAGTATAATCCCACTAGTGGGGTCTGGGGAGGGTAGTGTGTACGCAGACCTTACCCCTACCCTGGGGTAGAGAGGCTGTTTCCAATAGACCCTCGGCATCCTTCCCTCCAAGAACTCCCCACCTTGCTCTTGGGGTGACTCGAACTCACAACCTCCTGGTTGGAAGTGGAGGGTGCTTACCATCAGAGCAACCTACCTTGTCCATGTCTCAATCACAATGAATACAAAATCTCACAAAATATTCGGAAGTGAATAACTCAACAAAAATAATATTTCACAAATTTAACACATTGCCTCAATACCAAATTTGTAATGTCAAATACTTCATATTAATAATAATTCAATTAAGAATTTCAACTTTCCAATAATGAGCATAGAATAAAAGAAACAAAGTTTCAACTAAATACGTAAAGCAATTTGCAGGAAAATGTCTCTCAGATTTAAAATATAAAAAAAGTAGATCAGTGATGATGAATATAACCGGATAAAATAATTTAATTAATGTGTAACAGAGATCTACACAAATTTAATCCAGAGTTTTCCATATTTTGCTCGTGTACACGCTCTTCACCTCACGTACACGACTTTCAACACATCATAATTATCATATCAATACCAATCCTAAGAGAAATTTCTCTCACACAAGGTTAGACAAGTTACTTACCTTGAACCGTGAAATTCTTTACGCTGCTATGCTTCTGCCTCGTAAATTAGCCTCTGAAAGCCTAGTATCTAACCATAATAATTTCGATTCCTTCAATACAAAATATTGGAATTAATTCCATATGAAAATACTAATTTTCTAACAAAATCCAAAATTTAACTCAAGAATCACCCGTGGGGCCCACATCTCGGAACCCGACAAAAGTTACAAAATATAAATGCCCATTCAACCACGAGTACAACCATACCAAAATCACTAAATTCCGACATCAACTCGACCCTCAAATCTTCAATATAAACTTAGGCATTTTCACAATTTTTCCAACTTAATCTACCAATTAAATGTTAAACACTACCATAGATTAGGGTACTTTAACAAAAATTAAGTTAAGAACACTTACCCCGATATTTTCCTTGAAAATCTTCCGAAAATTGCCTCTCCCCGAGCTCCAAATCGGTAAAAATGGAAAATGGGACGAAGTCCCATTTTCAGAACTTAAACTCTCTGTCCAGGCATTCCTTCTTCGCGAACGCGACAAGACCTCGCGTTCGCGAAGCACAAAATTGTGCTGCCCAAAATTACTCTTCGCGAACGCGGAGGCAATCTCGCGAACGCAATGTCTTGCCAAACTTGTCCTTCGCGAACGCGATCTCTCCTTCGAGAATGCGAAGCTTTAATGTCCATTACCCCAGCCTCGCCTTGCCTCGCCCTTCTACACGAACACGAACGCCTTCACGCATTCGCGATGAACACTGCCATCACCCTTTGAGAACGCGGTCCTTTCTTCGAGAATGCGAAGAACAAATTCTCACCTGCCACAATTCCCCATGACGAACACGAGACCTTTCTCGCGAACGCGAAGAAGAAAACCAAAGCTGGACACCAGAAATTCTTCAGTTGTTTTTTCTAAGTCCAAAATCGATCCGTTCATCTTCCGAAACTGACCCGAGTCCCCCGGGACCTCAACCAATTACTCCAACAAGTCCTAACACATCATATGAACTTAGTCAAAACCTCAAATTACACCAAGCAATGCTAAAACCACGAATCATACTCCAATTCAAGCTTAATGAAACTTAAGAATTTCCAACGTCTGCATTCGATGCTGAAACCTATCAAATCAAGTCTGATTGACCTCAAATTTTGCACACAAGTCATAAATGACATAACGGACCTATTCAAATTTCCAGAATTAGATTCCAACTCTGATATTAAAAAGTCAACTCCCCGGTCAAACTTCCAAATTTAAACCTCTATTTTATCCATTTAAAATCTAATTTAACTACGGACTTTCAAATAAAATTTTGGTCATGCTCCTAAGTCCAAAATCACTATACAGAGCTATTGGAATCATCAAAACGCAATTCTGGGGTTGTTTACACATAAGTCATTATTCGGTCAACCTTTTCAACTTAAGTTTTTAACCTTGAGACTAAGTGTCTCAATTCATTCTGAAATCTTTCCGTACTCGAACTGACTACCCCGGTAAGTCACAATATAGCTAAAACATACAGAATGAGCAGTAAATGAGGGAATGGGGCTACAACTCTCAAAATGATCGGCCGGGTCGCTACATCCTCCCCCTCTTAAACAAACGTTCATCCTCGAATGGGTTTAGAATTATACCTGGAGTGGTGAAAATATGAGGATATCAGCTACGCATATCATGCTCGATCTTCCAAGTCGCCTCCTCAACTAGATGACCTTTCCACTGTACTTTTACTAAAGCAATGCTCTTCGATCTTAGCTTTCTAACTTGTTTGTCCAAAATGGCCACTGGTTCCTCGACAAAGATAGATCCTTATCCAACTGGACTGAGCTGAAGTATAACACATGAGACAAATCGCCGTGATACTTTTGGTGCATGGAAACATGGAACACTAGATGAACTGTAGAGAGACTATGTGGTAGTGCAAGTTTGTAAGCCACCTCTCCAACTCTCTCGAGAATCTCAATAGGTTTGATATACCTCGGGCTCAACTTGCCCTTCTTTCCTAACCTCATAACACCCTTCATAGCCAAAACCCGAAGCAAGACTCTCTCACCAACCATGAATGCAACATCACAAACCTTCCGATACGCATAACTCTTCTGTCTAGATTGGGCTGTACGGAGTCGATCATGAATCAACTTAACCTTTTCCAAAGCATCCTGAACCAGGTCTGTACCCAATAGTCTAGCCTTGCTCGGTTCGAACCAACCCATTGGAGATCGGCACCGCCTACCATACAAGGCCTCATATAGAGCCATCTGAATGTTCGACTGTTAGCTGTTGTTATAAGAAAACTCCGCAAGTGGCAAGAACTGATCCCAAGTACCCCCAAAATCCATCACACACGCACGAAGCATATCCTCCAATATTTGGATAGTGCACAAGGATTGTTCGTCCGTTTGAGGGTGAAATGATGTGCTCAACTCCACACGAGTACCTAACTCTCGTTGTATGGCTCTCCAGAACCGTGAGGTAAACTGCGTACCCCGGTTAGAGATGATAGATACTGGTATGCCATGAAGCCTGACAATCTCGCGAATGTAAACCTGAGCCAGCTGCTCCGAAGAGTAAGTAGTAACCACATGAATGAAATGAGCTGACTTGGTTAATTTATCCACAATCACCCAGACTGCATCGAACTTCCTCTGAGTCCATGGGAGCCCAACAACGAAATCCATAGTGATCTGCTCCAATTTCCATTCTAGAATCTCTAACTTCTGAAGCAATCCACTCGGTCGTTAATGCTCATACTTCATCTGCTGACAATTTAGGCACCGAGCTACATACTCTACTATGTCTTTCTTCATCCGCATCCACCAATAGTGTTGTCTCAAGTCCTAATACATCTTTGCAACACTCGGATGAATGGAGTATCGCAAACTATGAGCCTTCTGGAGAATCAACTCACGCAAGCCATCTACATTGGATACATATAGCCTGCCCTGCATCCGTAATACACCCTCATCTCCAATAGTGACTTCCTTGGCATCACCATGCTGAACTGTGTCCTTAAGGACAAGCAGATGGGGGTCATCATACTGATGCTCTCTGATACGATCATAAATAAAAGACCGAGAAACCACACAAACCAAAATTCGGCTCAGCTCGGAAACATCCAATCTAACAAACTGGTTGGCCAAGGCCTGAACATCCAAGTCTAATGGCCTCTCCGCTACCGGTAAATATGCTAAGTTGCCCAGAATCTCTGCCTTACTACTCAAGGCCTCGGCCACTACATTGGCCTTCCCTGGATGATAGATAATGGTGATATCATAATCCTTAAGAAAAAAATAACCACCTTCGCTGCCGCAAATTAAGATCCTTCTATTTAAACAGATGTTATAGACTCCAATGATCGGTGTAGACCTCATAATGGACACTGTACAAATAATACCGCCTAATCTTCAAGGCATGAGCAATAGCTACTAAATTAAGGTTGTGGACAGGATAATTCTTCTCATATACCTTTAACTGTCTGGACGCATAGGCAATCACCCTACCATCTTGCATCAACACTGCGACGAGACCAATGTGCGACGCATCACAATACACAGTATAAGACCCTGAACCTCTAGGCAATACCAATACTGGGGTTGTAGTCAACGCTATCTTGACCTTTTGAAAGCTATCCTAACATTCCTAGGTCCACCTGAACGGAGCACCCTTCTAGGTCAATTTGGTCATAGGTGCAGCGATAGAAGAGAAACCCTCAACAAGTCGGTGATAATACCCTGCCAAACCAAGGAAACTCCGGATCTTCGTAACTGAGGACGGTCTGGACCAACTCTGCCCTGCCTCAATCTTCTTCAGATCTACCTTGATACACTTACATGTAACTATATGACCCAAAATTCCCACTGACTCAAGCCAGAATTCACACTTTGAAACTTTTGCACATAACTTCTTTTCTCTCAAAGTCTGAAGCACAGTCCTCAAGTTTTGCTTATGATTCTCCCAGCTCCGGGAGTACACCATAATGTCGTCAATAAACACAATGACGAATGAGTCAAGATAGGGCTGAAATACATTGTTCATCAAATGCATAAAATGCTACTGGGGCATTGTTCATCCCAAAAGACATCACAAGGAACTTGTAATGACCCTACCGAGTCCTGAAAGTAGTCTTCGGGATATATGGTTCCCGAATCTTCAATTGATGATATCCTAAATGCAAGTTGATCTTAGAGAACACTCTGGCACCCTGAAGTTGATCAAATAGGTCATCAATACATGGCAATGGATACCTATTCTTCACTGTAACCTTGTTCAACTTACGCTAATCAATACACATTCGCATAGAACCATCATTCTTCTTTACAAATAAGATAGGAGCACCCCAAGGCGATACATTAGGCTGAACAAAACCCTTATCAAGTAGCTCCTATAATTGCTCTTTTAATTTCTTTCAATTATGATGGGGCCATACGATATGGTGGAATAGAAATGGGCTGAGTGCCCGGTAATAAATCAATGCCAAAGTCAATATCACTGTCGGGTGGCATACCCGGAAGATCTACTGGAAATACATCCGGAAAATCCATTACTATAGGAACTGAATCCACGGTAGGAGTATCAACACTAACATCTCTCACATAGGCCAGATATGCATCACACCCCTTCTCAACCATTCGTTGAACCTTAAGAAATGAAATAACCCTGTTAGGACCATAATCTAAGGTACCTCTCCACTCTAGCCGCGATAGACTTGGCATAGCCAACGTCACTATCTTGTCATAACAATCAAGGATAGCATGATAGGGAAACAACCAGTCCATGCCCAGAATAATATCAAAATCCACCATACTGAGCAATAATAAATTAGCTCTGGTCTCAAAACCACTGATAACAATCAAACACGACTGATACACGCGGTCAACAATAATAGAATTACCCACGGTATAGATACATAAACAGAAGAACTCAAAGAATCACGGGTTATGCCCAAATACGGGGCAAAATAAGATGACACATAAGAAAAAGTGGAGCCTGGATCAAATAAGATGGATGCATCCCTAAGACAGACTAGAACAATACCTGTGATAACAGAATCGGATGAACTGCCTCTGTCCTAGCAGGAAAGGCATAATATCTGGCATGGACTCCCCCTCTAGGGTGACCTCTATCTGTTCGACCTCCACCTCTAGCTATTTATGCAGGTGGAGTAGCAATTGGTGCAGTAATCATGGCTTGAGAAGCCTGAGGTCCCTGTGGAATGGGTGGGGCCTGAGAAATCTGTGGAGGTGCACCCCTCTTAAGTCTGGGGTAATCCCTCATGATATGACGAGTGTCACCACACTCAAAACAAGCCCTCAGAATACGGGTTTGCTAGGACTGGTTCGGGCCTGATAGGTTGGACTGACCGCTGAAAGCACCCCGTGTAGGAGGTACAGTAGACACTGGCGGTGCATAATATGGAACCTGAGGTCTGGGAGTAGCCGGAATACCGTTGGAAGCTGAAAGTGCTGAATGAATAGGACAGCTCTCATAGCCTCTACCATGACTAGCCTCTACCATGACGAGTTGCAGCTGGGGCACGAGAATTGTTATATGTGCCAGAATCTCAAGGTCTCTTAGCTTCCCTCTCTTCTCTCCCCCGGATCCGCATACTCTCCAATCTCCTAGCAATTAACACCACCTGCTGGTATGCGATGTCCATCTCTAACTCTCGGGCCATACTGAATCTGATATTAGGATGGAGCCCCTCAATAAATTGACAAACCTACTCTTGAATAGTAGCAACCAAGTCCGGTGCATGCCTATCCAAATGAATTAATCAGACCACATACTCTGACATGGTCATAGAACCCTGGCGCAACTGCTCAAACTCTGCACGCCATGCATTTCTGAGACTTTGAGGAACATACTCCCTCAAGAATATATCTGAAAACTGAGTCCAAGTGAGTGCAACTGCCTCAGCCAGACTATCCAATTCATATGCTCGCCAACACTGGTAGGCAGCTCCTCTAAGCTGGAATGTCGTGAAAGAAACCCCGCTAAAATCCAAAATACCCATAGTACGGAGGATACGGTGGCATTCCTAAAAAAACCATGAGCATCCTTTGAAGCCAAACCGTTGAAAGTGGGAAGGCGGTACTTTTTGTACCTCTCGAGCCTGAGTTGCTCCCCCTCCGAAATTGCTGCCCTAACCTCGGGCCGAATTGGGACAACTAGATGCACTGTATAACCTCTGGAGCATGGTCAACCTGGGCCCGTGGCTTTGGGGTATGGGTGACGGGAGTCTGTACTCCTCCCCTGGCCTGGGATGTGGCAGGAGCAAGTGGAATCAACCCTGCCTGAGCTAGAGTGCCAAACATGCTCAAACATTGAGCAAGCTTCTCCTGAAGTGCAGGGGTAGTAACAGGCGTCTCAGGTTCCTACTCTCCAATTAGATCTACTGGTGGTTCCTCTACAACAGCTCGTGCAGGTGCTCTGGATGTACCACGTAGTCTTCCTCGGCCTCTGCCCCGGCCCCGGCCTTTAGCGGCTCCAATAGGGGGCACGGGTGTCTAATCATCGGATCTAGTTGTGTGTGTCCTCACCATCTATGAGATAATAGAAAGGAAATGGTTTAAAATTTCGAAGTCAACAAATGCGCACGATAAGGAATCAAAGAAGTGAACATTTTTCTAATAGTTCCATCGACTCCCGAAGATAAGTACAGACGTCTCTGTACCAATCCGCAAGACTCTACTAAACCTGTTTGTCACTCATAACACCTATGAACCTAGAGCTGTGAAACCAACTTGTCACGACCCCAATTTCCCTCTGTAGGATGTCGTGATGGCACCTAGTCTCTAAGACTAGGTAAGCCTATCAATTATGCGAAATACAAAATTGAAACTCAAATCTCAACATATAAAATAAATCAAACCATGATTCAAATAGTTACGATTCCCAAAACCCGGTAGAAATAAGTCCCAAGCTTCTAAGAATTTATTCTAAGTGTCTCTATACATCAGAGTCTAAAGAGAATAAGTAAAAACAACATAATAAGGATAGAACGGGACTCCGAGGTCTGCAGATGCTAGCAGATATACCTTAAAGTATCCGCGTACGAGTTGTTCACTGATGGTTAGTCAGATATGAATTACCTGGATCTGCACAAAAAGATGTGTTGAAGCGTAGTATGAGTACACCACAGTGGTACCAGTAAGTGCCAAGCCTAACCTCGATAGAGTAGTGACGAGGTCAGGTCATGCCCTACTGGAATAATAAATGACAGGGTGAAAGGTTTAACAATATACTAATAATAATGACAATGGAAATGAACCATGTAAGGTGGGTATGTCGCAATTTAAATACTCAGAATAAGGGCAAATAATACCTCGTAGAAGGAAAACAAAATTTTTCAACTTTAAGGAAAATACAAAACTAACCAAAGGCAAATGCAGCCATAAAGAAACATCAACAAGGTCACTCCCGAGGTACCGCCTCGTAGTCCCATATCATAAATAAATTCATAATATCTCATTTTCTTATATCACCGTGGGAGCCTTCACATTTAATTTTAAAGAAAAGATTTTCCCGAAACCCGCGTTTTAGCCACCCTTATCACACCGCATGACTTCTAGTAGTTCTCCTCCTAGCCATGCATATCAAGACACCCTTATCTCACCGCATGCGTATCAATATCATAATTTGTACCTCAAGTGCCCGAATATTTCAACTTGCCAAAATAAATAAACAACAACATTATTTACATAATAAGGAGTTCACGGCTCAATCACAATGAATACAAAATCTCACAAATTATTCGGAAGTAAATAACTCAACAAAAATAATATTTCACAAATTTAACACCTTGCCTTAATACAAAATTTTTAATGCCAAATACTTCATATTAATAATAATTTAATTAAGAAATTCAACTTTCAAATAATGAGCACAGAATAAAAAAATAAAGTTTTAACTATACAGGTAAAGCAATTTGCTGGAAAATGTCAGGAAAATTTAAAATATAAAAAATAAATAGATCAATGATGATGAATATAACCAGATAAAATAATTTAATTAATGTGTAACAGAGATCTACACAAATTTAATCTAGAGTTTTTCACATTTAGCCCGTGTACACGCCCGTCACCTCGCGTACACGACGTTCAACACATCACAATTATCATAAAAATACCAATCCTAAGGGGAATTGTCACGACCCAAAATCCACCTAGTCATGATGGCACCTAAACCAACCCGCTAGGTAAGCCAGTTAACTACTAATCAATTCCAATAACAATTAATAAAGTAATTAAGTAAAGAAATATCTGAATCTGATACATTCCCAAAGGGCTGGTAGTACAAATCATGAGCTTCTAAGAATAGAGTATACAAAGTTGGTATGAAGTAAATACATCATCTGTTTGAAAAGTACATAAATAGAGTTTTATGAATCTAAGGCTACCATGAACAAGAGGTAGCAACAACCGGAATGCAGGTACATCTTCAGATCCATCTCCCAATGAACACAGCAACATCAGCAGCCAACATCTACACGCAATGTGCAGAAGTGTAGTATGAGTACAACCGACCCCATGTACTTAATAAGTAACAAACCTAACCTTAGGTTGAAAGTAGTGACGAGCTTGTACCAAGGTCAGAGTCCAACTCCAATAACCAACAACAATTCATAACAACATAAAGCAAGTAATGAAAGAAGTAACTCAAAGAATAAATACTCAGCTAAATCATGACTTTTGAAAATAGTTCTGCCTTTCAAGTGTATCAGTGAAAATCCCAAGTCGTTTAGCGAAGTTGCCAAAATATGAATAAGCTTGAAAACAGTAATTTTCCCAAAACTCCTTTCAATAATAAATCAGATGTTTCACTTTCTTTTCAGCTAGCCAGTGTAAACTCAATGCATCACTATGCCCATATATCAACATGTGTGAGAAGTTATGAATGACGTGATACCGTACAGCATGAGGAAAATACATCTCTATGCATGTATGTCATGTGTGCATGTCAATGCAATGTATCTCAGAAATGAACTCATGTACTCATACTCTCAGAGTACTCAATCTTACTTTCTCACACATTCCACTCATCATGCTCAATCACTCGGTATTGTATAAGGGCAATCCAGCCCAGTGAAGATCAATCACGGAATATACACATCAACTGATCATCAGTCACTCAGTATTGAGTAGGGCCAACCAGCCCGTGGTGAAGATCTATCTCCATGTATAAAATGCTTCGGACAAGATCCATGTCCAAGGAAGATCCATCCCTCAATAATATCAACCGCACTCACTGGGGGTGTGTGCAGACTCCAGAGGGGCTCCTTAGCCCAAGTGCTATAAATCGCACGGACAACTCACGTGTTGCACGGATAACTCACGTGCTATAATATCAATATCTAGATCCGCACGAACAACTCTCATGCTGCACGGACAACTCACATGATGCACGGACAACTCACGTGCCATAGTGTCAATATCTGGATCCGCATGGACAATGCATGTTCCATAGTATCAATATCTTCACAATCAGGCTCTTGGCCTCACTCAGTCATCAATCTCTCCAGTCTCTCTCTCTCGCGGGCTCACAATGTCATGAAACTAGCCCGAAAATGATGATATGATGTATCAATAAATAGCAACAGAAACTAAGATATGATATGCATATGAATGCGTATAACTGAGTATGTAATGTAATGAAAGCAGGCAACTCAACAGCAAACATGACCTCTGTGGGTCCCAACAGAATAAACATGTAGCCTAAACATGGCTTCTAACATGAATCATAGCTCGATAACTCTAGTACGTAGAGATTTCATGATTGCAAACAAGTTTAGGTAACAGAAATAACAGAATCACAGTTCACATGGTGCACGCCAACACGCCCGTCACCTAGCATGTGCATCACCTCAATACCGAACATATAATACGTATATCCAGGGTTCATACCCTCAGCTCCAAGATTAGAAGAGTTACTTACCTCGAACAAGTCGAATCCAATGTCGAGCAAGATAAACAATGCTCCAAAAATTCCATTCTGCATGTATCAACTTCCGAACAGCTCTAATATAGTCACAATTAATTTGATTCAGTCAACACAAATTATTTCCATATCAAAATACTAATTTTGTTTACACAAAATCCGAAATTACACTCAAAATTCGCCCGTGGGGCCCACATCTCGAAACCCGACAAAAGTTATAAAATATGAACTTCCATTCAACCACGAGTCCAACCATACAAATTTTACTCAAATCTGACATCAACTCGACCCTCAAATCTTCAAATTAAACCAAGAGGGTTTTCACTATTTTCCAACTTAATTCACCAATTAAATGTTAAAAACAACCATGGATTCGGGTAATTTGACCTATATTGAGTTAAGAACAATTACCCTATTATTTTCCTTGAAAATCTCCCAAAAGTCGCCTCTTCTCGAGCTCCAAATCGGTAAAGATGGAAAATGGGACGAAGTCCCATTTTCAGAACTTAAACTCCCTGCCCAGTCATTTCTTCTATGCGATCGCGGCCCAAGTCCCGCGATTGCGAATCACACATTTCCAATACCAAAAATTGACCCTATGCGATCGCGGATTAGTTCTCACGATCGCGAAGCACAAAAGAAACTGCCCCCAAATTTGGCCTTCGCGAACGCGGTTGTATCCACGCGAACGCGGATCACTGATGCACAAACGTATTCGATCGCGGACTCGTCCACGCAATCGCGAAGCACAAACGTGTGACCTCCACTTCTGCTCCATTTCCTCTACGCGAACGCGGCATTTCCCACGCGTTTGCGTAGCACAGCCTGGCCAAACCTACGTAATCGTGGTTGTCTTCACGCGATTGCATAGAACAATCTCACCTCTGCCCAACAAGCCTATGCGATCGTGGACCTTCTCACGTGATCGCATAGAAGGAAACCAGTGACAGAAAACCAGCATTCTTCAGCTGAAATGCCAAGTCCAAAATTGATCTGTTAGCCGTCCGAAACTCACCCGAGGCCTCCGGGACCTCAACCAAATATACCAATAAGTCCTAAAACATCATACAAACTTAGTCATGTCTTCAAATCACATCCAACAACATAAAACACGAATCACATATAGATTCAAGCCTAATGAACTTTAAAACTTCCAATTTCTACAAACGACGCCGGAACCTATCAAATCACGTCCGATTGACCTCAAATTTTGCACACAAGTCATAAATGACATAACGGAGATATGAAAATTTTCATAACTGAATTCCGACCCCGATAACAAAAAGTCAACTCCCCAGTTAAACTTCTCAAAATTTTATTTTTTGTCATTTCAAGCCAAATTCCACTACGAACTTCCAAACAATTTTTCGGACACACTCATAAGTCCAAAATCACCATATAGGGCTATTGGAATCATCAAAACTCCATTCCAGGGTCGTTTGCACATAAGTCGACATCCGGTCATTATTTTAACTTAAGCTTTAAACCTTGGAACAAAATGTTCCAATTCATTCCAGAACCTCACCGGACCCGAATCAATTAACCCGGTAAGTCATAAAATAACTGTAAAGCATAAATTGAGCAGTAAATGGGGAAAGTGGGTTGTAATACTCAAAATAACCGGCTGGGTCGTTACAGAAATTTCTCCCACATAAGGTTAAACAAGTCACTTACCTTGAACCGTGAAATTCTTTACTTTGTTATGCCTTTGTCTCGTGAATTGGCCTCTGAAAGCCTCGTACCTAGTCAGAATAATTTCTATTCAGTCAATACAAATTATAGAAATTAATTCCATATGAAAATACTAGTTTTCCAACAAAATCCGAACTTTAACTCAAAACTCGCCCGTGGAGCCCATGTCTCGGTACCCGACAAAAGTTACACAATTGAATGCCCATTCAACCACAAGTACAACCATACCAAAATCACTAAATTTCGATATCAACTCGACCCTCAAATCTTCAATCTAACCTTAGGGATTTTCACAATTTTTCCAACTTAATCCACCTATTAAATGTTAAAAGCTACCATAGATTCGGGTACTTTAACCAAAATTGAGTTAGGAATACTTACCCCGATGTTTTCCTTGAAAATCTCCTCTCTCCGAGCTCCAAATCGATAAAAATGATTTTCAGAACTTAATCTCTCTGTCCAGGCATTCCTTATTCGCGAACACGGAGGCAACCTCGCGAACGCGATGCCTTGCCAAACTTGTCCTTCATGAACGCGAAGCTTTAATGCCCATTACCCCAGCCTGGCCTCGCCCTTCTACGCGAACGCCTTCACGCGTTCGCGATGAACACTGCCATCACCCTTTGCGAACGCAGTCCCTTCTTCGCGAACACGGAGAATAAATTCTCACCTGCCCCAGTTCCCCTTCAAGAACGCGAGACCTTTCTCGTGAACGCGAAGAAGGAAACCAAAGCTGGACACTAGAAATTCTTCAGCTGTTTTTCCAAGTCCAAAATCGATCTGTTAATCTTCTGAAACACACCCGAGTCCCTCGGGACCTTAACCAAATACTCCAAAAAACTTCCAAACTTAAATCTCTATTTTATACATTTAAAGCCTAATCTAACTAGGGACTTTCAAATAAAATCCCGGACACACTCCTAAGTCCAAAATTACCATACAGAGCTATTGGAATCATCAAAACTCTATTCTGGGGTTGTTTATACATAAATCAATATCTGGTCAACCTTTTCAACTTATGTTTTCAACCTTGTGACTAAGTGTCTCAATTCATTTCGAAATATCTCCGGACTCGAACTAACTACCCCCGGTAAGTCACAATACAGTTATAAAGTATATAATGAGCAGTAAATGGGGGAATGGGGCTACAACTCTTAAAACGACCGCCCAAATTATTACTGCCCTGGGGCAATTAGTTTTTTAATATATATATATATATATATATATATATATATAT